>CAJNIZ010002444.1:8243-26157 GCA_905231905.1 Symbiodinium pilosum
CCTAAACCCTAACCCTGAATAGTAGTTTCCATTTTCTCTTCCAGTATGACTATATACCCCAACCCTGAACCCTAAACCCTATAGAACCCAACGGTAGTAGTTTCCGTGTTCTTTTCCGTTATCCCTATATATTCTATCTACTTAAAGGAGACTATTGGCTCCAGGCTTGGATCGGAGGGGTTGACCTGCCAACCTAGTTCGGCACAGGGGATATACAGCCAAAGGGTCCATGTAGTTATATAATATATACTTAGGGCCCGAAGAGGCTCCCACATAACTACTTTAGGGCCGAAGTAGATACCATATAGCTGCATGGACTCTTTGCGTAATGAATATCCCAATCTTCAGGTTCTGTCCATTTAGGCGTCATGCACAGCGTCCCAGTTCCCTGGGGAAGTTCCCAAGCCGAACAAAACATATACGTGTACATATCTATGCATGATATGAATTGACATTATATATATATATACATATGATAGATATACTGCTTGAGAGAACGCCTTCGGCCACTCTAAGAAACCGCGCAATACCCAAGGGTTCCAAGCCTTTATGACTCTTTTGCAATTTAACGCAATAGCTGGTGCCTAGCCTCGTTCAGGTTGACACTTGGTTAGCAAGCTGTACCTTGGCTTCGGGAAAAGCGGCCATGCGAGCCATAGCCTAACCTTAACAAGCCCTATAATAATGCCCTATGCGACGCCCCTCACCCCCCCCCCCTTTGAGGCGTTTGCGACTACCTGAACCCCCAAAGTTGGTAAGATAATTGCCCAAAACACCTACAAATAGCCCAAAAGGCTATTGTTCTACACACTTTTGGGGGTTCAGGTATAGCTCATGAAATAACTGCGCGCATCATGAGGACACCTCACAGCAAGCTCTAGCCTTTGGTAAAATTCCTGGACGCGCTGCGCCGCTACAAACTCCAACCCTTAAACTCCTACACCCTAAGCCGCTACACCCCCACCGAATCTTAAGCCGCCTGACCCTAAAACCCCTTAGAATCTAAGGGGATCTAGGGTCAGGGGGTTTTAAGGAGCCTTAGAACCCTCTAACCCTAACACCCCTAAACCCTCAACAACCCTGCAGAGGACCGGGCATAGCCATCCACTATGTCAGAGCCGCAGTGCACCAGTGAAGCATTTCCTCGACTTCCTGAGCAACATCCCTATTCCAGTGGAGTTGAGTTTTATGCTTGGGACCTATATATATATATTATTATGATTATTATAAAAATGGAAAAGAAAATGAAAACCGTAACCTACTACATATTGTGTGGTGTTTAGGGTTAAGGACTTCCGTAGCAACATCCCTATTCCAGTGGAGTTGAGTTTTACCCTGAGGCTCCATGTAGGTACTATTTACACGGTTTAGGGCCCAATGAATGTATTATTTATGGACTTAGAGCCGCAGGGTTATGCTTGGGAATTCTATAGTAATAATCGAAAAGAAAATGGAACCTACTATATACCATTTGGTGTTTAGGGTTGAGGGTGTAGGTTGAGGTTTACGGCCAAAACCCTGCAAGACGAGTACTACCCAGATCTGCAAGTAAATCATCATTGCAGTAATACTGTGACCATTGCCAAGGATATGGAATTTTCAGGACGGTAACAACTGCACCGATGCAAGAGTATGCCTTCTACGTTGTATCTGGATCCCGTGAACCCACCCTAGAATTCTAACTGAGCCAAAGTAGGTATAATCTATGGACTGTTGGGCCCAGGGTAGGCAATTATTATATATACCAGCCTTATAGTGGGGCTTTTAGACTTTCAGAGATCTATCTTCAGCCTTCCTGCAGTGCCTAACCGTAGAGACTCCCAGTAGTGTCCAACCCCAGAATATCCAGGCAGTGCCCAACTGCAGAGAAGTGCCCAACCGCAGGGTATATGGCTGCAGCGTAAACCCCCTTTTCACGAACCCTATGTAGCCCTTATAGCCCTTTAAAAGGGATCCTATCTAGGCCTCATAACCTTTGAACACCATGCTATGTAGGCTTCGTTAAAACTTAAACTTTTGCATCCTGCGAGATTGGCTGAGTAATATTAACCGGAATCGGTCAACAACCCTATAAGTGCTGGACAACCACACTCTAGGACGGGGATGTGCGAAGTAAACAACTAATAGACTTGAATCCTCTGAGGAAGGTTGAGGTTCAGGACCGGGCATGTCTGAATCAACCGTAATGGGAGGGGAGGTGTGGCAATATAGGTCATGACGCTGCAATCCTTATAGGAGTCCCTGTTCACAATGCCTCAAGCTAGCTACTACATTCGCCTGACCCTCGCGAAGATCATCCTAATGCTCAGTACCACCACTAACCCATGACACCACGTGCTCGCAACAAGCAAAACAAACGCCCAACCAGGCAATGTCATGCTCGAGGGTGACCTTTCAACTTCTATTGAGGTTTGGGGTTTGGGTTGGGCTAACACAAGGGTAGTAATCTTCCCTCCCCCAAACACGCATGGAAGCTGACCTGGCCCCCTCTTTAACAGACAGTAGCCTATGTAGATCCATTTTCACTTCCGCATTGTTTGGAACGCTGAACCCTAAACCCCGGAGGGTAACACCCCCAGGCTTTTTTGCATTATCCAAGTAGCCAAAGCAACCGATTCGCTCTTGAGGCCTGGCGGTGCAGTCAGCGACAGCACGTAAAGTACACGGTTTTTGGTTTAGGGTTCAGGGGTTCAGGGTGTAGGGTTTAGGGGCTCAGGGGTTTAGGGTTTAGGGGTCCAGGGGTGTATAGTTCAGGGGACGAGTAGGGTTTTTAATCTGGTCACCGAAATGGACATGTGCTATCTACACTCACCAAAATTCCTGAGGAACCCTAATTAGGCTTTCCAAAGATCCATAGTAAGACCCTACCTCCAGAGCTGAGGAGCCAAGTCCACATGGCAAGGAGCCCGGAAACACAATAGAGTACACATAGCTGCAAACTGTGGCAACAAGCCGTAACGTACGACTCATAACTTTTAGTATGCAACCTGGCATGCAGCACGCCACAACTCAGTCATCATCTTGAGGGCACATTTGGAAGACATGATGTGGAGGTTTCATCAATGAATGGGGTCCTTCCTCATGAGGATCCCCCACATCAGGATTCTAGTATGTTGGGGTCTATACTGGAGACCTCCATTGATGGAAATCTCCATATCTCTGCTGATGTTGCAAATGCCGAAGTGTGCCCTAAGCAGCACCTACCAAACCAGAATCGCAAGAACAGGCGTCATATGATGCAGGCGCACGGGACCTCAGAGGAGGATTCACAGCGGTTAACACAGGATAAGCCCCAAATGTCAAGAACCAAAAGCCCTAACACCCTGACACACAAACGCTGAAATCCCAGACTTGCAACCACTACACCCTTACACGCCCAACCCCCAAACCCTAACATCAAATCGCTCCACAAACAGCCCCAAAATTCCTATGCTTCACCACAGAAGTCAGGAACACTTAAGCCTCTAAGCCCTTTAGCCTCAACCACAGACCTTGTAAACAGACATCCCGATCCGCAAAATTTAACGCCCCAAAACCACTTCTATCCTCAAAACACGACAACGACAAACCTCTTCCATGGCGTGAATGCCAACTTTTGAGGGCCCCTATAGCCTCTGTTTCACGGTAGTTGGAGGGTCTAGCATATATAGGTACACCCTATGAGCTTAGCCCTCAATCTTGGCCAGTGGTACAATGTGGCTCGTCGCTTGTACCGGCCGGCTGCAGGTGGCGGTACGTCCAGGGCGACGCCGCAAGCCTTGGGGCTTCGATCAAGTTTTGATTGGAAACCCCTACGAACCCCAAACTCCTGTAAACCCCAAACCCTCATCACCTAAACCCTTAAACCTCAAACCCTATGCCCTAAACCCGAAAACCCTCCGAACCCCCAAAAAACCTAGACCCTCACACCCTAAACCTAGGTCCAAGGGTTTTGGGACTTAAGTTGCTTGAGTTCCTCACACGCCCCCAGTAACAGACGCACAGGGACGCCCTGTGGGCTGCTCATCTGATGGGTCTAGGGTTTTGGGTTTAAGGTTAAGGGTTCAGGGTTTCAGGTTAAGGGTTTAGGGTTCAAGGGTTAGAGTTGATATTGGGAGTACAATAGGGCGTATATTGGGATAGAGGAAAAAATGGAAACTACTATATACTATAATAGGGGCTAATATAGCAAGCCCACAGCAGGAGCTAGTCAAACTCCAAGGGTCCAAGTAAAGGGATATAGGGAGCATGTTGGCTTAGATAAGGCCCGTTTTATTTAGGGTTGAAGGTTATGGGTCCAAGCACCCAAGAATGAGGTTCCTTGTATTGGGGAGCTGTAGTTGCAGTACAGGTTTTGGGCAAGTATGTGACTATGGGGAACCTCGGACCGCTAGGGAAGCCGCCGTCAAGGCCTGAAACACAAGCGCACACCAGCACTTGTGCCAAGGTTTGTCAGCTGCGTGTACATACGCAGCGCTGCTGAGGATTGCGCCGTCATCCACGCATTGTGCCATGAATCGTCAGCCACTTGTTCTGAACATGGCCGTCAGCCACTTGATCGAAGCTATGCAATGTAGAGCTCCAGCTCACCACAGACAGGACTCGATCAATTTGGGAGCACTGCAGACATGGCAAGTCATCAGTTCATTTGCCAGGCGTCTGCTTGGGATGCTTCGGATGTTCAATGGCGCATGCTTAGGATTCAGGGCTTTGGACTTATATAATAAAGAAACCCCAGATGATCATCATTATGGTCATTTTTATTCTCCTTCTGGATATTATCGCTTTTGTTATAACGAATACAAAAACGGTTATTGCTAGTATTATCATCATGGGTTTGGCGACATGGCGTTTGCAATGCTGAGTGACCTTTTTTGCCTATAGAAAACAAGTAAAATATCTGGTACTTAAAGCCGGAGAATACCCACATAGATATATACATGTTTACACACATATTCTGTATGTGCATATATGTTCTTTGCATTGTTTTCCTTGAAATTGTGCGTATGCGACTTTCCCTAGGCATCCATATAGCCTAAAGTGGGTACTATGCTATACTGTGGGGCCCAAAATGTGTATCATTCATAATCTTGGCTGCATGTCAAACTGACCTTCTGCTTCAGTTCCAGATATGCAGGTTTCTCAACATAGGTGTACCTTAGGGACCCTAGGGAGTTGCAAGAGATTACAGGGGCCCCTAGTAAGGAACATATACATATATCCATATTAATATATATGTATATAAATATATATATACACACATTTTTTGTTTTTCATTTGTTCATTTATACAGAGAAACATGCATATGTTTGGAACTAAGGGGGGATCTATGTCGATGATACTTGGGGAGAACGTTTGACAATGTCGTGATTGATGTAAATCCCAGGTATTCAAGAAAACGTTTGACTGTACCCTCTGCAAAGTGGCAGGCGCTGTCTGTAAACTCCGGCTACAAGTCTGTTTGAAAACTTGGCTACCCTACACGATTTGCAAAACTAAAACCGCGAACCCTGCATACAGAGCATCTAAAATGCAGATGATGGGCCCCTACAATGGACCCTGCAACGAGGCATCCTTGCACAGAGTTGTAAATTGAAAAGCCTACGGTGCACTTCTCAGGTTCAGCGCAGTTCCCGAAGCAGGCTACCTACCTTAAATTCACTAGTAGTTTCAAGAGTAGTAGTTATGGTAACAGTGATCGTAGTACTAAAAGCAACGATAGTACTATTACTGCATTTAAAGTGCTGGGTTACGCCCCAACCGCTTCACAACATTCTTATATATGGTGGCTTCTCAACCTAGACCTGGTGTGCATGCATGTATACATGCACACTATGGGGACTCCATACTTCGCAATCCCCATATAACTAACTGTGGCCTTCCAATGGGCCACCTACTTTGAGAACATGCTTCCAAAAGGGTAACCCTTCTTTTGACAAACGACCTCAACCCAAGTTACGCTCTGAACCCTAAACCTGAATCCTAAACCGTAATCTTGAACCCTTAGCCCTGAACTCTACACCCTGAACCCTGAACCCCTTATGTCGCAAGAATCCCTTTATAGCATCGACAGTAGCTTCTGAGACCGTTCATTTACCTACTGTTGAGGTCCAGGTATATTGGTTACTCGCACCTGAACCCTAAACCTAAGCCCTACACGCCTGTGTAGCTCAAGCTTCCATTTCATGTTCCATACTCTCTCCAATCTGATTTTCAATTGCTGAGGTTTGTAACTAAGGGATACCAACCTGTAAACCCTAAACATCGCTATGAACCCCCTTAAAAGGACCTAGAACATCCCTATGAAACCTTTACACTAGAACATCTCTATGAACTCCTTTAAGGGGGCCTAGCTAGTAACCCCAGGGCCTCAGAAAGTAACCCCACCAGGTTTCCTTCGGCTCCTAGCTTTGCTTCGGCCCCGGCAATCTCACAAAGCTGTCCCCAACAGCGAAAACACGAAGGGACCTTGGGCTTTTCAAGCTTTCGGGCGCTAAACCCTAAACCCTATATCCCTAAACCCTATATCCCTAACCCTATATTCCTAAACCCTATATCCCTAAACCCTATTTCCCGACACCTATACCCTATAGGCCTAAGGGTTCCAGAGTCCAGCGTCCTGGGGTTGCGGGATCTCGGGTTGCGAGGCGTTGGGTCTACCTGAACTGTGAAAGTTTGTAGAAGAATCGCCCTCTTGGCTATGTCTCAGGGAGGGTTTTGATTTAGTAGGTTTTACCTGGACCCCCAAAGTATGTAGAATAATGGCCTTTTGGGCTATATTTACGGGTTTTGGGCCATTATCTTACCTACTTTTGGGGTATAGGTAGTGCTATGTTTCAGGGTTCTGAGACAACTCTTTACGCATTTGGGATCCAGGTACTGGTTCAGGGTTTGCTTACGGGCGCTTCGGTTAATCCTTAGGCTTCTGGGTAGCTTGCTCTTTCGGAAGTGTACTATAACCCCACATACGAAACCCGAACATGAACTACATAGGAGTTGCATAGGAGCCTGTGGGTAGCGATGATTGGATTCCGGGGCGATGGGCTCAGGTTTTACTCTTATGGGGCTTAGGGTTCAAGGAATTACGAGGTTCGGGGTTTCTTGCGTTTGTCCGCCTGCGAGTGAGGATGAAGGCTTGGCATTTAGGCTCTAATTGGGATTCATGCTGTGGGTTTTAGGCTTGCGGACGCGTGACGTCTTTTGCATTTTTTTGCTGGCAAGTTCATGGAGCGTTGTAGCGACGTGCTTGTGAGGCTAGCTGCAGGGAAACTTCTGCCGCTGGACCCTTGAAGCCATAATGCTGGAAAACAAGTCTTGGGGGAAAATAGAAAGCAATCACACAGCCAAACAGCTGTACGATGCCGTCGGAATTTCGCAAAAATGTCTTGGAATACTTGGGACCATGCAAGGTTGTGTCTGAAACGGCCCAGGAGATACACGTGACTATTTCAGCTGCCGTCGCTTGTGCAACGTCAAAGTTTGCACTAGCCGCCTAACTCTAAACCCTGATATCCAGTGCCTTCACCCTACGTCCTACACACCCTCATCCCTAGGTAATATATACTTCGAACTCTAAGCCCCGTATCACCCAACTCACCCAACCCAACATCCCAAATACCAACCCATAAACTCTGTAAGCACTAAAGCCTATACGCTAAGCCAACCAAACCCCAAAATGAGCTACAGTCTAAACTCCTGGATCCCCCTTAATAAGCCCTACAATACTCCCCTATTTAATCCCTGATATAACCCCCCTTTAAGGACTTTAGACCCTAAACCCTGAACCCAAAACCCTATGTAATCCCATATATAATTCCCTTTGAGGAGTTTAGACTACAGTTCATATCCTCAACCCAAAGCCGGAAGGCCTGGACTTGCGAGGTTCTGCCTTCACTATGCAAGGGACACTACAAAAACCTAAATTCGGCAGCTTCCCAAAATTAAGGGGCACCTTCATAGGGATTGCAGGGGTTATATAGGGGGGCATATACGGGGTATTAAGGGATATATAGGGTTTTTAATCCAGGCGGATGGTACCCCTACAATGCCAGACTCCCCGGTCTCAGAACCCATGCACAGAACCCATGCACGAAACAACTTCCGCAGCAGATAGCCTCTTACACCATCAGCAGAGTTTACCACTGAAACGCCAAGACAAATCCCCGTGCCCCTGCTGAAGGAAAACTTCCATGGGCTGAAGCTAACTGAGCCATTGTCTAAACTCCTAGTATTAGGCTCTATAGTAGTCCCCAATACAATGCCCAATATAATCCCCTTTAAGGAATTTAGACTACAGCTCAACTAAGGAGGGAAAGCCTTGCAGCAAGGGTTCTCACCTTAGAGCCGGAGGAGAGATGTAGAGCACCATCAAAGGGTTCGGGGTTTAGGGTTCAAGGTTTGGGGCTTAGGGTTTAGGGGTTAGGGCTCCTTCTGAACCTCTTAAGCGCCCGATCAAGAGATACAAAACCAGATGAAGGGCCAACTGGAAACTATTCTACACAACGAAAGACGTCTTAGTCCTATACATGTAGGAGCTTCCCATCAAGAGCAAAACAACCCTAAACTGCCTCACCTGTGTCAATCAGCAGGACGGGCCGTCAAATACTAAGGACAACAAGAACACATTCGGACACAAAACTTCTACACTCTAAGCAGAACCCATGCGGCTTGAGTTGTATGCCCCCCAGTCGCGCCATATCACAGTATCTGACCTGCCCTGGATTGTACGCTCATACCCCTACGTAGAGCTCAGTATCTGTGCATACATTTTTGCGGAGATTGGAGATCTAAACCCTAAACCCCTGAACCCCTTGTGGTATAGGGTACCGAAAATATGCCTCGACATGATATTCACAGTTGATTAAGCCCTGGAAACCCGTCACTCTAAGCAATGAAGTGGTGCCTTGTGTCGTTTGGGACACTGTAGGAGTTACCTGACCAAAGGCATACAAATCTGAGGTTCGCACGCTGCCAACACCCTTGGCCTCCACCAGGAGAGCACAAACTGATTGGCTCAGAGGAGGGATCGGGGCTTACTTGGAGGTCCATTCTACTTATAACCTACTTAGTAAGTGTAATTATAAACCAACTAACTGTAGTTATGGGACTTATATGTAGGTTGTAACTACAGTTACTAAGTAGGTTATAAGTACAATGGACCTCCAAGTAGGACTGTAACCATGGATCGAATTCTGCGACCTCATTGTGGCTGTAGGTGATGGAGATGGGAACATATTGTAGGTGTGGAAAAGCTGTGCAGTGACAATCTATCGCCACGAAAACACATCAACACACCAGCAAACCACAGATCCACTCCCTGGAGAAACCCCATAGAAAACCTAATGACCTGAACCCTTGAAAGGCCAGCCCTGAGTCCCATGGTCAGAAAACATTTTCCCAAAAACAAGATGCCCTCTATGCCCTGTCTTAGGGTTTAGGGTTTGAGGTTTCGGTTTTAGTCAAGGGGCCTTGCAGGTAGAGCAACATCCTTGGCCCTTGACCAAGAGCCCTACTTTCTCCTGATCTCAAAGCTCTTAGCCCCATACCCAAAACTCCTAAACCCTAAACCCACAAACCCTAAACCACTGCCTCCAGTTGCGCAGCAAGGTCCTGTGACACAGCACCTGGCAGCCATCTGCATGCTAACAACTTGTGGGTTCGTGGCTTTGGATCTAGGTTTACGGTTTAAGGTTCCAGGTTGACGGTTTAGGGCATCCAATCCTGGGAATATATGTTATCATCATGAGCATTTGGGAGGTCCATGCGCATACTCTTCTCCTACATATAGAGTATGGGCAGTATGAAGTGCTCTCCCAAGATGAGAGGTCGTACGCTGCAAACACGCGGATGCCTTGGACTATCTCATGCTGGACCCCAAACTTCCCAAAAAAGGGGAACCCCAACATAGACCCCAAGATACTATAATCCTTTCAATGGTATTAATTATTGGGAACCCCAACAAGGGTACCGCTAATTTTGGGAAACTCACCCGAAGCAGGCACTGGCAAAGTCACATCCCCAAGCGCAAGCGCTGCATTCCGCCTGCGCTGCCACCATTGCTCGCCAGCCACTGATTGGCCTGGGCTTAAGGTTGCACCGTAAAGAGAACGGGATTTTCTTGGTGGATGCTTTACGAATGGTAGTTTCCCCAAATAGGGGGACCCTAATATAGACCCCTATACACCATAATCCTTATTTTGGGGACCTCCAAACATGTACTACTAATTTCAGGAAACCCCAAGTATACAGAAGACACATGCAGGTACACACTTGGCATCTATCTCCAAGCTCCAAATAGACGGCATGTGAATTCAGGATTCGGTTTTGGGCCTTAAGTTCTTGTTCCTGCACCTGCTTGGGGATTCGCCAAGCGGACCTGAATTTCGTGGCAAGACGGGAGAAAGCCTTTCCGCATACCCAGCAAGAGATGCACTCAGAATCTAAGGTCGTCTGAAGGTGGGACACTGGCCCCAATTTTGGAAATTGCCCTAAACTCTAAACACCCTGAAGCCTTTAAAGCCCTCAACCTTGCAAACCCTAAAACCATACGGTATGCAAAGTTGTATCACTTGTTTGGCGCAACAACATATCCACGCCAAATCCACGCCACAAGGGCTACACAATTTCGACTTCCGACGGAATATGGCCCATCAACTTCAACCAGGGATTTCAGTCATGATGTGGGCAAAGCTACATGCACTCAATCTTTATTCATATGGCATGGGTCGGTGCTGTCCACGGACTCGTGGAACCCCGCGTGTTCCCAGACTTTGTAGGACACGCAGGCATGCTTCCAGATGATGGATACTGGTTTGTAGCGATGCAGATGTTGGGCGGAAACGCAGCTGTAGGACGACCCGCACATGCTGGTCGCGGAATGGGGATCTCCACATGTTGCAGGGTGCTGGGAGAAACGAAGGCACGCCTAGCTATGTTGCTCACGGACTCGGGAGTTTGCACATGGATGAGGAAGCTGCAGTCACGGAACACATCTCTCCCAAATTGGGTCTGGGAGTTGCAAATCTTGATGCTTTGCATGGCACTGCATGATCCGAAGGCTTCGTCCCCAATGCTGGCCATCGACTCGGGGATCTCGACATGTTTCAGGGCAGTGCAGTTGTTAAACGCCTCCCTTTCGATGCAGATCACAGAATTCGGGATCTTGATGGTCTGCAAAGCACCGCATGATTCAAAGGCGTACGCCCCGATTCTAGTCACTGATTCGGGAATGTCCACATGCTTCAGCTCACTGCAGTTTATGAATGTGTCCATTCCAATGCAGGGCACGGAGTGGGGAATCTTGATAGCCTCCAAAGCACTACAGGATGCAAAGGCAAAATCCCCAATGCTCGCCACTGATTCTGGAATCTCAACGTGCGTCAACGCACTGCAATTTCGGAAGGCCTCAGCTTCAATGCAAATCACGGAGTTGGGGATCTCCACGTGCTTGAGCGATGTACAACCTCTAAATACGCAGATCGCAATGGAGGTTACGGAATGGGGGATCTTGATGACCTCCAAAGCACTGCATGAATTAAAGGCTGCGTCTCCAAGACTGGTCAAAGCGGGCACATCCACATGTTTCAGAGCACTGCAGCCACTAAAGGCCAGCATTCCAATGCGAGTCAAGGAATGGGGCATGTTGATGACCTCCAACGCGCTGCAAGCCTCGAAGGCATGGGCACCTATGCTGATCACAGTCTCTGGGATGGACACATGCTTCAGGGAGCTGCAACCATAGAAGGCCCAATCTCCAATGCTGGTCACCGAATCGGGGATCTGTACTTCCTGCAGGAACAGACAGCCCTGAAAGGCCCTGTCCCTAATGGTTAAAGTGCCCTCTGGAATCTCCACGAAAAACAGCTCGTCCACGCAGCACGATTCGGAGGACTGGGCCTTCACAAAATGCTTGAAGCGGACCAATGTCAAGACTTGAGGCTCCCAAATCCTGGTATCAGGCTTCAGAATCTCCGCAGTTTCTGATACCAAATGTGCACCGTAACCTGGGTTGCTGCCAAGGATATCAAACTTCACTCGCCGCAGCTAGTATTAATAGCACAGAATGGGGTTGCCTCATTTTGGTAACTTGAGTTTAAGATCCTTAACTGCATCCAGCAGCCCATCGGCAGCATGAAAGCTTCGTGGCTTAGAAGGCTTGCGACTGTCGTGCCAGGCTCGACGAGGATGTCTCCGCATGATCCATCGGTACCTCTACAGCCCTGATGTACACCCATGACTAATAAACCCCCTCCTTTTGTACGGGCCTTACTATTTGGATCCCCTATTAAAATCCCTATTAAAGGGAGGGAGTTTATTAATCAGGGGTCTGGGTTAGTTGCTTGAGGGTTGGGAAAAAGTAAAAGCACCCAGGGCTCGGGGCCTATGATAGATATGTACTTTGAATGATGGAGGACATACATGGTACCTGCTCTGGGCTGGGTTTCGGCTTTATTATAGGGCTTTGAAATGTCCATAGGCGTGCAAGTACCCAACACGCTAATCATATACTTCTCAAAACCTGCACAAGAATTAATGCCTGTTCCTACCACCCAAATCCGAAGTGTTGAGGAGGTTGGGTACTTGGACCCTTCGGGCATCATAACTCTCTGACCCTAAAACCTCTATTACCCTAAACCGAAAACCGTGGAAGCTAATCTGACCTCCGGTTGTGATCCCCATGGAACAAATACTGTACATTCCTATAAGGGCCCTCGAATAGAACAAACCCCTAAGAGGGAGTCTCCTTCAGACGGAGTATACGCGGAGCCCAGTGGTTTTTAGAGGGTCCGCTCTACTCAGCATAGGGGGCCTGATACTCAGACAAGGGCTCTTTAGATATGATGTTTTATATACCTACATTACAAGCGCTGAAAGGGAATAATGTTGGCATTTAATATTACATGAGGCCTTTCGCACTGAACACAGCAGTTCCAAATTCACGCCTCCTTTGATTTTCCCAAGACCCAAAACCACAAAAA
Source organism: Symbiodinium pilosum (assembly GCA_905231905.1). NCBI lineage: Eukaryota > Dinophyceae > Suessiales > Symbiodiniaceae > Symbiodinium > Symbiodinium pilosum. The sequence goes on from CAJNIZ010002444.1 coordinate 21,200, forward strand.
GCTTACAGTGAACTCCGCACCTCGAATGCGCACCGGGCATGGGGAGCTCGTCATGACCGCCATGGCCAGAACGTGTACACCCTAAACAATTAGGGTTGGGCATTTGGAGTTTAGGCCTTGGGGTTTCGGGTTTACAGCTTAGCGTTAGAAGTTTGGGGTGGTAAGGCTCAGGGTTTGGGACTTGGGAATATAGGATATACATAGTTGATGTTTTGCCAAAATTCGGCTGATGTTTGGATTGGACTCGCGAAGGAACTCGCAAATCGGAGAATTTCAACGTCAAAAGCTCTTCGGGCTACCATAGGCGGAGGCCCCACGACATGCACTGCACCACGCCACGCTGCTAAGGCTTCATGAGCCCTAGTAAGTACGTACTGATGGCCCTCTAAATCATGCCTTACTCGATCAGGTCTCACGTATTGGGGCGCCCATGCTAGCTCCATGAAAGCCCTGGTCCTAAAACATCATGCATCTCTGTTTTTACGTACCCGTGTACGTCCCAGATCCCAAAGAGATCGCATCCCCTAGGTTACTATGGGAGTTTCCAAAATACGGTCCAAACCCTAAACCCTAAACCCTGACTGGAAATAGGACATTTCGAGGTGTTTATTAGGGGAGGGCGCTTATCTGGCTTAGATTAGCCCACGGAGCTTGCAGGACGCAAGCCGTTGATATTGAGAATCAGGGAGCATATTGGGGTTTGGGGTTTAGGGGATACAGTTTATATAGAGGTTATAGGGTGTATAACGGGGTTATATTGGGATAATGGAAAAAATCGAGCCTACTATTTAGGGCTTAGGGTTTCCGCCCAAACCTTCCACGAAACCCAAAGCCTGAAAACTCCAACTTTGTTCCTTTTTGGGGCGAAAAGCATTAAAGTACACATGTCGTAGGTTGTATACAAAATCTTGGGGTCTTTATACATATTGAAAGGAGCATAATGAACTCAACAGGAAAGATTGTAGGGAGCCTCGGAATACATTTTTGGTAGAGAGAGCTTACAAGGGACCTAGAGCTTAACTCACGCTACACCTCGAACGCTAAGGCCTGAACTCCGGACCCGTAAACCCTAAACCCTGAGGCCTCAAACGCCTAAACCTATAAAAGGAAGGGACCACTGAGACCTCCTTATATAAGGTCCCCTCCACAAAGCCCACGTAGTGGCCTCGAAAGGATTATACAGCGGATATTTCGGGTCATATGGGGTAAATGGGGTTACATAGGGCTATGCGGGGCAATACAGGGTGTAAAGGGTTTACTTTTTTGGAAAAGCCCATGATAAGGATTAAAGTGTTTTGGGGTCTGGATATGGTAGTTTCCCCCTTAGCAAGCCCTATAATAGTCTCTAACCCCATTGTAGGGGTTGAGACCATAGCTCATATGGGCAGGGCCCCACAACCACTATCCCGTCTTCACCAACCAAGGCTGCCTGACCCTCCAGGTATGGTTGGAAACAGTTGATGGAACTTAAATTAGCCTACAATAATGGGTATTTATAATAGATAATAGGGTTTCCCCAATATAGTAGGGATTTAGGATGTAGGGTTCAAGGACTTGGGAGTGAGAAGTCGACTTTAGGGCGTGAAAGTGGGCATAATGCAAGTGCTGCACTTACCACGCAACATCACCTTTAAGGAGTCCATCAACCCTCCAAAGCCCTAACCATCTTTCTGAATTTTTCATACCCTAAACCCTAAACCCTCATAAGGAAAAAACGCTCTGAAGATCCCTGCCCGGATTCGTACCGTATCAGTCTGAAAGGAGCCCTAGACTGGATTGTGCCCTATTGGAGTACGTCGGGTTCAGGGATTCTCCGGCACGCACAAGACGATCTACGCCCAATCGGCGGAGTTTACAACGCTGACATGAGGTGATTCTGTGGGCCTTGAGTCGTTGCTTTGTAAACCTGAACTGTATGCCCACCTGAACTGTATGACCACCTCGGGACTTTCAGGGTTTTGTGACACATGATTGAGGGAGCTGAGGGGCCTCCAGTAGGGAATGCATGTTCAAGTCACATCTGTGGCACTTTTTTTGCGAAGTGCCAGTGGGCAAGATTTGGGCTGCATGGCAAAGATCTCATGTTAAACCCAAAACCTAAGCCCTATACCCTAAACCTCGAATTCCATACCCGTAGGTGGTACGCGGTGTAGGGCATGGCATACCCTACACCCTACACTCTCGAAACCCTTCAAACCAATCTGATGTTCACCCTAAACCCGCCAGGTAGGTAAAATATTGGCAAAGTACCAGCAAAAACAGTTCTAAAGGCCATTATTCTACATACTCCGGGGGGATCCAGGTACCCTAAAGCTCCAGGGGCTGAGAGGTTAGGGGCTGAGGGGTTGGATCCTAAACCCTAAACCGCATGATTAGGGCTCCAGGTCGAGAGATGTACCAGCTACTCGGGTCTGTTATATATTGAGGGTTCATATAGGGATACTGGAAAAGAGAATGGAAACGACTATAGTATAATAGAGCTATATAGGGGCCATATTACTGTTACCACCACGTGAAAATCACATTTCCTACTGTTGATCAGAAGTTTCCTACATGACCTTACTATACCATGATGCCATTGTGTGTCAAGGTATAAGGTACTTGACGTCATGCAGGATGCTTAGTGTCCACCGCATGACTATTACGACGGTGGATGAAGGGAATCTTGCATCCAATCTTGAACCAGTTAGTCTCCCAAAAGCACTGTAAATACCATTCATGGGGCTGTACTGGGTGACGCAAGATTTCCAGCCACAGTATGACTATTACTATGACTGTACCGTTACTATGACGGTTACTTTGCAGCCTTTTTTCCATGTGTAAGCAAGGAGCTCAAAAGCTCAAGCCCTAGAGTCTATTCTGAGTCCCATAATCTAGGCTTCCAGGTGGGCTCTTATCAGGTGGATACTATCATAGGAAGTCCTCCATAATCTCGTGTGACCCCATTACCTTCATATATTGGGGGGCCCCACCTCGCAACTATCCACCCAGAAGTGCCTACTACCAAAGCCCAAACTCTCACCTCGTGCTGAACCCTGAACTGGGCACCCAGCAGCCAAGGCCCCAGTGGCGGCTGCACAGGCAGCTGAAGTCTGTGGTGCCAGAATCTGCGAAAGCGTTTCACTTCATAACTTTCAGGATTAAGAGCTTGTGGCTCAAATTACCCCTCAGGGTTCTCAAAGCCCCTCAGATAACCATATGATCCTGGAGAAGGCATTGTATCATCTCCTTTGACGTGCTCTCAATATACCCATAAGATGCTCACTGGCATTCTTATGCTGCGAAACTCTTGGTTCTCTGACTTGTCAAAATTTAGAGTCTGTAGGGGTGCTAAGATGGGGCCTTGCGTCAGGAATGGGGTCTGGGACTTTGGGGTTTCAGGCTTGGGGCTTAAAAATTGGACTTGAAGGCTTCGAGTGTAGATGAGCGTGGCGTTTGGGTTTTTGCTCATGGTTCGAGGTTTGAGTGAAGGGGTTATGTTCTGCAAGGGGCACGTAACAGTCGCGGATGTCGGGGGATACTGGGAGCTTAGACTATAGCTCATATAGCGAGCGCCCCATAACCTAAACGTTAAACAACAACCCTGAAACATAAGCTCTCTACCTAGACCCCGAGTTTTAGGGTTTAGGTGTAGGGTTCAGGATTTAGGGTTTAGGGCTAAGGTGTACGACCCCTGCACCTTATACCCTGTAAATCCTAGGCTTAAGCAGAAAGTGGAAAGGGTATGTTGGTAACCTCGGTCCCCAAAGTTTGGGACCCTATACCTACTACATAGGCTCCTACTTTAAAGCGTTGCTCTCCCCCCATATCACCACTTGAAATGAGACCCTAAACCCTAATCTCTATGCACAAGACATTTGCTTCGAGTTCCAGTTAGAAGAGAGCTTAAAGTTTATACTGTAGTGAAACTTTGTCAAGGAAAAAATGATGGCGATCCAAACTTTTCTGGCTTCTACAGTACCCTACAGCTCCAAGGCTGCAAGTACCGAAGCTGTATATACTTGCTTGGAGGGTCAGGGTCGGGGGACTTTGTACAACTTGGCAGCTATACGCATGACAGCCAAGGGACAGAGATATCAGCTATCTCCATCATTGACCTACTGACTATGTAAGTCCCCCGACTTTGCAAGTAGCGGTCCAAGTACCTGCGCTCCAAGGCTGGTAATCATTAATCACGAATCAATGTTCTAAGGCTTGGGATAGGAGCCGCTAGTCCTAGTCGCCTGATGCCTGGAAAGGCCCTGAAACATAGCGTGTAGCAGTTGAAGCCAATGAAGGCGGCGTGGAATTGGTGTGCGAGGTCAATTTGACATCCTTGGAAGACAAATGCTAAACATGTAGAACAAAGCTAGAAAAAGGCCCTAAACTCTACATGCGCCCTTAACTGTCACTCCTCTTCCCGCCTCTTTCTGAAGCTCCAACTGGCCAAGCAGGCTCAGAAAGCGATCTTGGCAGCCTGATCTTGAGGCTTCGGGTTCATGGTGTAGGTTTTAGGCTTTGGGCGTTTACCTTTTAGCGTTTAGGATTGAGGGTTTAGGGCTTAGGGGGTCATGGTCTATGGCCATGAATGATACCTTCGAGGGCTTTAGAGCTTAGAGTTGCTGGAGGGCTTATGGGGAGGGGGGGATTCTTTGCGCTCTTAGAACGGGGGTTTAGGGATAAAAAGAAGCTGCATATCTCCCGGCAAGCAGCCATGTCTTCAGAAATTCTGAAGAGAGCTTCCCGGATTAGGCATGGTTTGTGAGGATGGTGGCTGCGTTTGTAAAAAGGTGTGCAAGTGGGGTTGTATAAAAACGCCGTGTTGAATCCTTCATAACCTTCAACCTTATCACCTTATCACCTTATCGTTGTTTTTACTCCTTATCGTGTTACTGTGTTTGGGGTTTCCTGGCTTTTCCAAGTATCAAACTGCGAGTAATTAGCTGTCAACGAGAAGAACAACAATTAGTCAGGTAGTT
>CAJNIZ010002445.1:0-14345 GCA_905231905.1 Symbiodinium pilosum
AGTTTGCAGACATGTCAGTTGCATGTCACTTTTGGAGTGTGCAGACATGTCAGTACATGTCACAGACAAGTTGATGTGAGCAGGAAAGTGTGAAGCTGTAACTAAACCTTCTACATCCCTTCGGGGATGCCTGCAAGTGTGTGTGTGTGTGTGCGTGTGTGTAAGTGTAAGTGTGTGTGTGTGTGTGTGTGCGTGCGTGCGTGCGTGTGTGTTTGTAAATTATATGCTCAGGATGAATCTATTTCTGCCAAGACTCCACTTCTCTTGGCTTGGATAACTATTGTAATCAGATCATAAAATTTCTAGGAAATTATGTTCGGCATACAAAGTTTACGCGGAAGTCTCGAACCATACTTGCCGACAAAAGGTAAAAACAAACGAACGACACCCATGTTATGGGACGGGCTCATTCGGTTGCAGGTAAATTTCTACGAAGGTTATGACCTGTATCTGCCTGAGTCCTGCACCCTTGACTTGAACCGGGCAAGAGAACGAAACGACTCCATGAACATCTTAAAGAAATTCCTGCAACGCCATGATAACAAGATCCCACATGGTGACCCCCGAAGCAATTGCAGGACTACCGCAGCCCAAAGAAAATGGGGAGTACATCAGCAAGCTACGACACCCTTCGTCCCAAGGTATATGGCTGCCCATAATCATGGCTAATAATTACGGCTTTTGGGGCAATTCGAAGTCAATCCTCGAGCAACCATCTTTGTCTCACACTTAGGTTCCGAAGCTGTGAGTAGGCGCAGGTCCATCAGCTACGTCATTCCCAAGAAAGCCGCGCTAGCTCCAAAAAATCGTGAACCCGATACCGTTTGGTTCAACTACCTGGTGTTGTTACGTAAGGTTCCAAGTGATAATCCGAGGAACATCCCTCTGATTTGCTGGGCTGCTGCCAAGAAACTTAAATAAGTCGCCAGAATAGCAACACCCTACTACATGATGTACTTTACATCCATGTTATGTTAACTTTCTTCGGCTCCTGCAAGATCGACCCATGTTGAGGAGTATGGGGTGGGCACATGTCAGTTCCCAAAGATGCTTTAAAGAGACCCAGGTGACAGCAGGCGAGGGAAGCGTGAAAATATGCCGTGAAAGCCAGAATATATGGAAAAATACTTGGAGAGTTGCGGAACTTAGCACTTAACTTCAGAATGGGCATATCTGGTTTACCATATGGCTTGCAAGACCATAATCGTCCTGCTACCCGGTCGATGACAGGGGAAAATCATGCTACACTTTGTCGGTCTTTTTTCTATGGGAGAGATAAGTGCATGTGGCTTTGACAGCCGCAGAGCTGCCCACCGTTGCCCACGACTGGGCGGAAAATCCGCTGCCCGCAACCTGGCAAGAACCCCGCCGGGAGGAAAAGCCGCTGCAAGCGACCCCCTGCCCCCGACCCCGGCGTGCTGCGGGGTAAAAAACCCGTTCCAACAGGGTAAAAAATCCGCTGCCGGAAAGCCAGCTACGCTGAGGGCCAGATCCTCTGGGTCCAGATGGACACCGGAAAGCGCTGGCGCGATCCCATCCGTCAACTCAAATGTTTAGGGCGACGAATTTCCCTTCATGCTCGCCTACTTAGATGCCGCGAACTTGCTAGCCGTGGGATGCACTGCCTTGAGACGCATGAAGGATGCCCAGTCCTATGTGCTGGGCTGGCAGCCCAGCTGGAGCACTTCACCCCGTGACCCTGAGATGAGCAAAGCTGCTTGACGAGCGGCAGCAAAAAACTGATTGCAGTCTTTGCATAAAAAAAGAGGCGCGGGGCGCAGCCCCGCAGCTTACAAAATGCTCGAGCCCCTATACGGAGGGTGGACGGTTCTAAGCAGTGAAATGTGCTGGTCTGGGTGGTTTGGGGTGGGACCTACAGAACAGAAGCGACCTGCCCACCACACTCCCTGCAGTGGGTCGGGTCGCGGCACTTTGGAAGACCCTAAACCCTAACCCGAACCCTAAACCCTCCAAACCCCAGACCCTAAACCCTTGACTGAGGGCGCGGCGAGCCAAGCCAATGCGGCCTTGCAGACATAATGTCGGGTTTTAGAGTTTAGAAGTTTAGGATTTAGGGCGTAGGAATTGGGATGCGGGATTTAGGATGTTGGCTAATTATAAGGATTATCAGACGGTTTAGAATATCAACATCCTGTCTATACGGGGAATGAATCAGCACGCCGGGCGTCTCCACTTCATTGGCTTCCGTTGCCCTTCCTTGTTCATGTACCAGGGCCCCTGAACCCCGGTAAATGCTAACTCATGTTCTGAAATTATTTCCTCGGTTCACTTGTGCGACTGTGTTACACCTGGCCTAATCTATCTGAGGATTGGGCCCATATTTGGGGGGGTCCAGAAATTGGGGCTCCTTTGAAGGTGATATAGGGGTATAGGCTTAGGGGACACCAGCAGATATACAGGAATAGAGCGTAAGGTTTACGATTCAGGGATATTATTCCACCATAGTGGGTTATAGATTTATAGGGTTTTGAGTTTCCAATACTTTGGGGTCCCTTTACAAGGGATGCAGGGGTTACATGGGTTTAAAAAAGGGGTTATACAGGGATGTAGAGGGATTAGGGCTTCCAAAAACTAAGGGGCAAAAACATACTACAGGAGACTGCATGATATAGGGCTTAAATGACGCTATATAGGGTTATAATAGGGATCATTAGGGTATATGGGGGTATTGCTTCAGCCGCGGAAACTGAATAGGGGCTTATAGGGATAAGGGTTTCGAAAAATTAGGGGTCCAGTTTCGGGGATCCTTATAACATTTTGGGGGTGCTTATAATAGGCGTTATAGTAGCGGGTATATAGTGGGCACCTTATTTTTTGGAAGCTACCAAAAACCCTCAACCTGAAGCCCTAAACCCTAAACCCTAGACCATACCGTGCTGCAGATGGGTTACTACTGTTGATGCTAAAAATCCTGCATGACCTTAATATACTATAGTCCTATAATTCCCATGCAATGTATATGGTACTTAGGGTCATGCAGGATTTTTAGTATCCACCATATCAAACCCTTGAGAGCCCAGGGTCTGAAGTGAATCAGGTCCCAGGGTTTGAGGTTCAGGGCTTAAGGTTTAGGGTTTCGGATTTAGGCTTCGGGCTTAGGGCTCAGGGCTTAGGGGTTTAGGATTTAGGTTTAGGGCTCAGGATTACGACCATCTGGATTGTGTAGGACTCACTACCACCTTCAGCTTTCTGTAGTCCGTGCTATACTCAGGAAGCCCACAGGGGACTTCATAGAAGGGAGCCCCATATTAGGAAGCTTTATGGACGTCTTATGTTATGGAGTCCTTAGTCGTAGATGCCTTGATACTGAAGGCCCTCTGCGTAGGTATGGACTCCTAATTTGGGACTCCTAGATAGATGTTTCAAATACTCGCAACCCAGGTCAGTGGCCCATACTTTTGCTATGGTTACGACCTTATGAGAAGTCTTAGTTCTACACGACCGTCAACTGATGCAAACCATGCTAGACTCGGATGAGAAAAATCATAACAACAAACTCTGCTAGCCCGCAATGCTGAGCTTCTTCATGGGCCATCGCAAGTCTCAGCCCGGTACCACTCGCCAAAAGATGAACATGCTCGCTGCATGTGTTCGGCTAGGGCTCTGAAGCCTGATTTCCTATATCGGAGATCCCTTGAAAGGGCTTGGGTTTAGCGCTTAGCGGTTTGAGCATTACATCTCACATTGTTGTGGGGCCATCCCTTACACGGTTTAAGGCTCACCCCTAAGAATGTTTGACCTATAGCGAAGACTCCTTAAACGGGGTTATCTAGGAGATTGTATAGCGGAGTATGACAAGATTAGGGAGGATACTAGGAGTTTAGACAGTGGGTCATTTATCCCCAACATGGTCCCGTTATTATAGGCGGAAGGTTCTTTCTCGTCACCGCCCTGGGCCTATGCACTCACTCACATGACGATTTTCTGCAGCAGGGCTACTCAGTGAGCCCTCACAGCTGAGCGCACAAAGGGTTTTGGAGTTCTTTGATTTAGCGGTGTATAAGCGGGTTAAGAATTTCTTTGGATTTGGAGTGTATGAAGGGGTGTTGGGGATTAGGGGTTGGGAGGGTTGTGTAGGGCTATATACCGGCCATTTCTGCTACAAATTATTGCATAATAATAACTATTATTATTGCCTTCATTCGTATTTCCATTTTTAGTACTGTTACGATGATTACTATTAATATTCCTACAACTTTCAGAACCTGCATTTGGGCGAGGTCAGGTGAGGTTATTTTGATTTGCCTAGAGTGTAGGGTCACAGGTGTAGGGTTGAGAACTTCTTTGGTTAGAGTTTGGGGCAGTTGGACTTTGGGACGTAGGGTTGAGGGGGCTTTCCTAGACCCTCCAATGTAGTACCTTTTTGGTAATCCTAATAGGAGTCCTAACCAAAAAACGATACCAAACCCAAAAGGAACTACATTGGAGGGTCCAGGTAGCTTTCACGATTTGAAGGCATGAGAGGGCACTAGCAAATCTGCCTACAACCCTAAACCCTCGACCCAAGGCCGACAATGGGGGGAGTCGAACCCTACCATAGTCCCCAGTCCCTACTTTGCGGGGGGGAGGGGGGGGGGAATGGAGGGTGGTTCTGAAAATTGGGGGGAGGGGTGTCCCTTTTTTGTGGTGTCCTAGAATAAGGATTATGGGTTTTGGTGGTCTTTATTGGGGCCCCTACTTATAGCAACTACCATATGGCCATCATTAATTTAAATGATGCTCATATTCGCTCCCTGCCTCCTCAAGCACCAGGTAGCAATGTGAGCCCCACACTTTCGCTGGTTGTCTTGAAGTTTTGGGAAACTACTATATTCTACAGGGTTATATAGGGATAATGGAAAATAAAATGGAAACTACTAGAAAGGGGTTGTATAAGGTTTGTCTTGAAGTTTTGGGCAGATATTGGGGATACAGGACGCGTCCATGGAACCAAACTGAAACTTGCACAGGGCACCTCGTACTGTTGCCTAAGGGGAGTGGGGAGTAAACATGGCTACTATGATTGGGGTGTACGTGGCGATTGGATGGGGCTTATCGTGGGGATCCCCTCCGCGAATCCCGCAAAGCACCAGTAAGTTTGGGGTCGCGGGCTCAGGGTCTAGGTTTAGATGGTCTCCTTACAAACATGCATGAGTTTATGCTGGAGTGGATTTGCCTTCCAAAGGCGAGCCCTACATCCCAAACCCCAAACGCCTTTGGTTAAAAGGGTTCTAAGGAACCGCTACCAGATGACAGGGGAGTAACCCACTGGCGACAAATGAGCGCTCTTCACCCCTATACATTGGGTCATTTCCCTTTACAATTTCAGTTGCCACAAGACATAATGAGTCAAAATAATCCCTTAATGTAGCCCCTTCAAGGACAGATACTGTCAGGGGGAATGACCTATACCAGAAAAGAACCCTGTGAACTCAAACCCCATAGAAGTGGACTTCTACTCCTATGCATCCCTCTGCCCCTTTCGGTAGCCAATCGGAAAATTCCGATTTCGTCAGGGATCCGCAACTAAAAGACCATACAAAATATCAACATTCTACTGTCCTTAGAGGAATCTGCACTAACAAAGTGCAGGACTTGTGGAGGTTTGTCAGGGTTGTGGGTTTGCATGGACCAGAGGTGGTACAGCTGGAGACACCCAAGGAGATTGTTGCCATCCGACGGATGGCTGGTAAAAAAAAGCCGTGTGGCAATCTTTGGTGAGCTACCCCTCTATACCCGAAACCCTCAGCTATCAACCCAGAAAACCCACTACACCTTGACTAAAACCATGCCTTAGACAGCACTAAGATCCCTAGCATGATTTGAGTCTACAGTTGTGGTTAGTTGAGATACACGGTTTGTGTCAGCTTCAATTATCTTTTGTTGGGGTAATAACCCAAAATATATAGTCCCTATATAAACCTGTTGGGCTCTCTGGGTAGATTGACAACGGGCCCCGGGTTCAGGAAGCTCATGGGCTGTAGAGTCTAGGGTTTAGGGTTGGACTTCCTTGTTCTAGCTGCCTGCTCCCGTCGATCTGCAAGGCTACGTTGGACGATTGTGCTTTCCATAGCAGTTATGCTTTGACAGACTCTGGGATGTTCTCCGGTGGTAGTTCTCCACTATCCCTTTTCCTAGAGCTTAAGGCTCGCAAACCACCACGGAAACCCAGTTTTTATTTTCTTTTTGTTGGACGTTTGATTGTGGTGGCCCGGTAAGACCCTTGAATTTGCAAGCCCGGACATTCGCCAACGTTAAAGGCTGCACAACATGTAGTGTAGAGTCTACAGTGCTTGCAATCTGAGTCTTGAGAGTCAGCTGGTCAACAATGCTGGGTACAGGGCTTAGGGTTTGGGATCTAGGGTAAAGGAATACATTATGCAGCCTCCACCAGATTTGACAAACTTCGCGAAGATCGAAGGACAATTTTACAGCATCTTACTGTTCTCAACATGTGTTGCCTGTAGAGGCTCAGGTGCAACTGGAGAAACCTAACCATTACTTCAAGACTTCTCCCACAAAAGTTCCCCTTTAATGATCATCAAGCCCTAAATTATCAGTAGGCCGCAAACCCTAAACCAGGTTAATTAAGCCAAAAAAGCCAAATGAAGGGAGAGACCATAAGCATACTAGCAACTCCTTTTTTACATCGTGCTCTTTTTTTGCATAGCCCGGGCTGGCGTCCCCAAGAGGTCGGCCAGGAAACGCATTTGCTACAAATCGCTTTTGTGCGGCTGCCTTCTTCGTAACGTCAGGGTTTGGAGCTTTTGTTAGTTGAAGCTTCAAATGTGGGCACCAAGTAGCATGTGGAGGCCCAAACGACTACGAATATTCTGGTCCCAGATTCCTCGTATAAATATGGTTAAGTGTTACCTCATGTTGACCTAGAAAAATGTGTTGCTGTATATTTCACAGGCTAAGAGCCCGTTGTACCTTCTGGTGTAGGGTTTAGGGTGCTACTAACCACCCAACCTGTAACACCCCCGAAGCTTCCCCCTAAACTAGCCCTCATAAACCCCAAGTAAAGCCTCATCTGAGGGGGGAAGTAGGTAGTTGGATATCCTAAACCCTAAACCGCGTCACTTAGGTCCCCAATAGACAGTAATCCTCAGAATGTTAGCATGTAGGGTTGCGCCACACGGTTTTCCTCCACCTACAGGCTGGGTCAAATGTAGGCACGTAGGAATGGCTGGGTTTCCCGACAGCGGTCGTAAAATCCAAATTTAGAAAATTGGTGGTCGCTTCTGACGGCTTCCCAAAATAATGGTTTCAGCTTTTGGGGATCTACATTGGGTTCCCCTGCTGATGGAGGGTACAAAATCCCAAATCTTGAATCACGTCTGGGGTCTCCGGACACTTGGAAGATGCATGCTCTTGTGGTGTCTATTCTCGGCTCATGTTTGAGGGAGTGAAACTGAGACACCACAGTATTGGTGTAGAGTACATAACCGGGCTTCCAAACAATGATATAATGATAACTGAATTTACTCAGGTATGAAGCATGAAGCGTCTTTGTGAACAGCCGCCACTTCCTAGGGGGCAACGGCACATCGCCTGCCGCGAAAGCCGTAACTCCGCACACAGCACATGAGTTCCACGGCCAAGCCGCTGCAACTGCCTTACTCAAGCTTGGTTGCATGCACCTAAGTCAAAAGAGGATTTAGGTTACCCCAAACCCTAAATAAGGACCATGTAAGAGTCATCTGATAGTCATAGGATTGGTATCTTGGGGATTCTGGGGGGGTTGGGGTAACCAAAACTCTCTCAGTATCAACTTCTCACCCGCAAGATGGAACAAAACAGAATCAGATGAAGCACAACCCTCCCACCTGGGCCAGCCTTGTTAAGAGAGGTCCCATTTTGGGGTTCCAGGATTTGGGGAATTTGGGAATACAGAAGGGACCCCTTTGCGGAAACACCCATCTGGTAGAAGACCACCTACGCTTTCGTTCTTTTCGCCCCATGATGCACAAGAGCCTTAGGAGTGGAATGCGGTTCGAAAAAGAATACATTACTCAATTACTTGTGCTTTTAAATATAACTCAGCTGTGAACCACCTACGTCCACAATTAAGGTTATAGTTGGGTTATAGCTACAAGCATATCACTGGGCTATGGGTACCTTGAGCCTCCAACTATACCATGTACGAACCGAATGGAGGTATGCAACATCAGATCTGGGAATTGCAACTTCCAGGTTGTTGACTGTTTAACTGGGTTGGTCCCTAAAACCCTTTGAATAATATTTGTATATGGGAATGTCCCAAAATTAGGAGTACCATTTTTGGTGGTCTCTATCATGAGGATTATACTAGTTTGGGGTCCATATTGGGGACCCCTTATGTTGGGAAGCTACCATATAGGGCTCTCTATGAAAGCCATTAGGGAAAATATGAAATATCCCAGGGGCCTACCCAGCTAAGGGGTCATGACGAGTGAACATGTGTTCTATCACAAGGGCTTGCATGGAGAGGTTCTTGTAGGGATCCTCTCCTCCACTCTTCCCTAAGCACCCCTAAGATCAGCATGAGTCATCAACAACTAACTATGCCCGCCTAACGCTTGTTAGACATGAAGCGCTGTTATATTGCATCTTCTCACAGAGAGTCGAACCATACCACACCACTTGTGGAGGTCCCTACGACGCCCTAACCCTGGGTAAGCCCTTAACCCCCCAACCTCAGACCTAGAGCCTTCTATCAAAAATGCATTGCTTTTTGTCAACGGCGGTCCGTGGGCCTCAAAAGGAGAGCGAGCATGAATGCACGGAGCTCGAAAGGGCGGGAGGATGCCAGTTAGGTGTTTAGGGTTTAACTTTTTAGGGGTTTGGGGGTTTAGGTCTTAGGGTTTCAAGTTTTGAGGGTTTAGGCTTTTAGGGTGTAGGTGAGGGTTAGAGTTGAGGGTTTAATTTCTAGATGAGCTTTCGGACTTATGGTTTGAGGCTGCGCCTTCCTTCAATTCAATTACCACCTACACACGGTGACTCCTTCTTGGAGGCCCATAGGACTTAGTAACCACTTTTAACTTGGCTTATAATCCTACTGATAATCCCCCGAAATGAGCTTATAGGGGCTACCCAATTTTGAGCAGGGTTATAATCCCAGTTTTAAGTAGTTACTGCGTCCCATGGGCCTCCAAGTACTATGCAAGAAACATCCATGTTCTGAACCCAACATCGAAATCTTACTGGTTGTTAGCATTGAATGGGCTGTGGGTCCCCATGCTGGCCCCTGTATCATCGCCAATAGTGTGGTAGTCACCGTTCCATTCCCTAAGCACTACACGTTAAGCCCTAAATCCCGAACCAAGAGCCCCTATTGTTTTTCCCTTCTTTCATTCCCCAGTAACAACCCTCAAATTAGACCACCTGGGGCTGCCACGGTTTCTCCGCTACATTTCCTTGAGTTGCTGTTAAGAAGCTTAACTTGAATCACAATTATACGGCTAGACAAGAAAGAAAGCCCCCACAATGCTACCTCAGTTTGCTCGCCAAGGTAGAAAGCTTTGTCAATCAGTTCCCAGGACCAAAGTCGGACGGTTGAATCCGGATAAGACTTCACATACCATGAGGTTAATATGCAGCCATGAACCCTATGGCTAAGGTTAGATACACAGCTACTAAGAAGGGTTTAGCGTGTCTGCTCCATTCGCTGAAAGCTGAACCCCTGGACCCGCTTAAAATCCGAATTTGCCGCTGCTTGCGGTTTAGGGTCTAGGGTTTAAGGACTAGGGCTCAGGGTGGCAGAGTATACTTAATGATCCATGATCCCATATGATCCCATATAATCCCCCATACTGTATTACTTGCCTCCATCGCGCCAATCCCCAGACCCCAAAACCTTCTATGTTGGTTTACACGGACTATAGAGTTCCGTCTCTTTAAAGGGGGTATAGGAATTCTACAGGGGATACATGGACTACACTGGGAAATATACGGTTGAGGGTTTGGGCTTAAGACTTAGGATGTTGCTGGAGGGCTGCTATGTGGGATAGCTAGCAGCTAGCTGCAGGCTGTATTTCTTGAGATTCTACGCCCTTACTTCGGGTTCATTGAACACGAACTACATCACATGGGTGAACTCCATTTGGCACATCACCAAGAAACAGACCTTAATTGTCCTATTAATTGCAGCTTGTACACTCTGGGGCACGTCCACTCTGCTTCTAAGCTAGGATCCCATAACTATTCATTCGATTTGCTACCCCATGCTTGGAAGTGCTTCAATGTAAAGGTCACACCGAACCTTTCAGGCCACAGTGACATCTGTGCCCGCCAGCGCCGCCACACTCACAGGACGTTGGAGGTGTCCTTCGATGTACAGTGCACCAAACTAACAAGGAACTCCAGAGGGCGTCGCAAAGACGATTGCGAATGTGAAAGGTGACTATTCATGCCAAGGTCCATTCGAGCTTAGGGGCTTAGGGTTTAAGGTCCCGAGCATCCATGGATTGTTTTCAGTTCGTGGTTCAGGGCAGGAGCATCGCTGATGGAGAAGCTTATGTGCCGCAGCGCCCATCCCAAAAAAAAACAGGTATCCGCTTGATTATCTGTAAGTAGGGCGGGCTCAACATCGTTGGCCCATAGCATTTTTGCCTATACACCTCATATACTGTCAGGGCAACATGAGGTTTGCAAGCCTCTGTCAAAAAGACCTACGCTCATGTGTTTTGCAGGAGAAAAAGAAGAGACGTGACGGCTAGTCCTCTCGGGATCCTCAGTCGAAACCCTAAACCCTATAGTCCCCCTTAAGTAGATGGAATATGGCTTCGGGTATATTATATGTTGGGGAAATATTGGGATAAAGGAAAAGAAAATGGAAGCTAGTATAGTATATTTGGGTTATATAGGGAATATTATGGCTTTAGGTATGTTACAATAAGATCCCCATATACCCCATATTCTAGCTACTTAAGGATGCCTATAAACAAAACCCATGCGACCGTGACGGGAAGGCACCCGGCCCTCCTCCCTCAACAACTCCACGAATGAACACACGCAGTACTGGCTAAACGTATGAAGGCCCCCCCCTCTGTATGCCCCAAAGGGTATACACTGCTGGAAATTGTACGGATGCAATTACATGGCCCCTTTAACTCACTCCTCAATCACTCGAAAAACAGACAAGGCCTCGTTGTGCGGTTTCTGCTATAGGGGTGGTTGTCAAAATTATGGTCCCTTTTTGGATTCCGATTTTTAGTACGGCACCTAATATTTAGGGTACCCAAATAGGGACCGTAATTTTGACAACCACCCAAAGGAAGCATCCTACTAATGTCTTTACTGCCTCGCCTCGCTTATCTGGGAACCAACTTTCTATAAAAGCATATGAGCTACAGTCTAAACCCCTTAAACGAGTTATATAGGGGATTATATAATTAGGGGACTACTATTGGGGCTTATTAAGGGGGATACTTGGACTGTAGACTATAGCTCATATGAACACCTATTTAGGACCTATTTGCTCCGCTAGTATCTTGGTAGATATCTCCAGGAATGGTGACCATCATGGTGGTGAAGATGATCGTTCTGTGGACCAGGGCCCAGCATAACCCCCTCCCCTAACATTAAAACAACCCCACCGCCTCCCGAATATCACATATTCCCACTGTCATATACCTCAAGTATTGGGGACTATTTCATATTGGGGGATCAGTGGTTTTAAATTGTCATGGGAAAGGTTAATTCAAAAAAAGGTTCGGAACTCTTGGGTTCACTTACCATCCTCTGCACCGTTTAGTGCCTAGTGTATGGCACGAAGAATGGAAGCTCTTTTTGTGTTGTTTTGTTTGGACCTGTTGCCGCCACTACAGCTACTTTTGTGTGTAGGGTTCCACGATGGAGTTCTCACTGAATTCGGGTTATTTGCGGATAGTTCGGCCTCCGCAAAACCAACTGTTGAGGAATCTAGCGGGGTTAGTATGGGAGAAACCAACAGTGATCCAAAAAGCGCATTAGCATAATTGTCCCTTCGTATCCACCCCCCTGCAATTCAGCGACTAACAGTATAAAGCCATTTTGCAATAAACCCCCCATATGTCCCTGTGACCGCTTGTAGGGCCCGCCACTTTATGAGAACCCAACCCACCCCAAATGCCACCTGAGACATAGTCTAAAGTCCATGCATCTCCCTCAAAACCCCTATACTACTTGGAGGCCCATAGGACTTAGTAACCACTTATAACTGGGCTTAGAACCTTACTTATAATCCCCCTAAATGGGCTTATATAATTAGGGGTTACCCCAATTATAAATAGCGTTAGAATCCCAGTTATAAGCGGTTACTAAGTCCCATGGGCCTCCAAGTACTCCCCTATATACTAATCCCTTAGGAGGACCCCCCAAAAGGATAGTGGTAACTATACTTGGGTCCTCTTATATTCCTATTATACCACTATTACAGGGTGGAGGGTCCACCTAACTAATCCCCTTTACGGAGTTTAGACTATGGCCACCTGGGTCGGATCGTATGGCTCCGCCCCGGCAGACCTGAGCTTTCGGGCTTAGGGTTTAGGGTTTTGGGGTTTAGGGTTTAGGGCTTAGGGTTCAGGGTTTTGGGGTTTGGGGTTTGGGGTTTATGGTTCAGGGTTCAGGGTTTTGGGGTTTTGGGTTAAGGGTTTTGGGGTTTAGGGCTTGGGGTTTAGGGTTTAGGGTTTGGGGTTTATGGTTTAGAGTTTAGGGCTCAGGATTTAGGGTTTAGGGTTTATGGCTGTGGTTTCGGATTCATGGCTCAGGGTTGAGGTGCAGGATCTAAGGCAGAGGGTCCGATTAGGGTGCAGGGTTTAGGGCTCAGGGAAGGGGAGAATTTTCGGTGGAGACTAAAAATCCTGTATGCCCCTCAATATCTAATTTCTTGGGAAGTATGATGCTGTAGTATACTACGGGCATGCAGGGTTCTTAGATATCAACAGTATCCATATATAATCCCTATAAAACCCTAGTTTCCGTTTCATCTTCCATTCTTCGATTTGATTCTCCACTATTGGGGTAATGTACCTAAACTCTACACCCTAAATAGTAGTTTCCATTTTCTTTCCACTATCCCTATAATATAACCCCATATTATACTATATAGTAGCCCTAAACCCTAAACCCAAAAATTTCTATTGGGGAAACAGTAGGGTTGTGGGTGCAGGACCTTCGCCTCATGGCTCCAGCCTTGGGTCGCTCGGGGGTCGTTTCAAAATTTATCGTTGCTCGGTTGCGCTGTAGACACCTGGGAGCTTCCCGAAAATGAGGGGTACCGCTTCGGGGTCGCTGTCTGAAGGACCATAGTATTTTGGGGGGTTGTAATTGCTTTCCCCTATTCATTTATGGAAATTGTCACCTGTATCAGTGAGTCGCATATTAACTTCTTACTTCGGCATTCAATCGCATCAGGCATCCTACGGTGGATGGAGGAAATCTTGCACCACTTCAGACCCCCAAGGTACTGCAATTCCTAAGGTATAGGGTATATAAGGTGGTGCAAGAGTTCTTCCATCCATCGTTGAATATGGTGCTGAGTCGGGGCACTTTGGGGACTGCGATTCAGGTCGAGGCTCCAATCTTCAGAGAAACACGTTTTCTCCACTCTACACACGGCTCATACTTTGGCAGTCTCATAGTATACACAGATATCTTGTTGAGAATGTTTAAACATATGTGTATCTGTAAGTATATTCATATAGAAACACACGTATGGATGTACATATATGTATACAGATGTACAGGTACGTCTGTATATGTATACTACTTCGTTGAAGCGCCCTGCAACCCCAAATGATGCTGCGTCGCGCATAGCTAGCCGGCTTAGATTCCTGGGCCTTACATCCCCACTTCAAAATGTTTAGGGTTTAGGGTATTAGGTTTGAGGGATTAGAGTTTTAACAGGGTTTGGGGCTAGTAGCAAGAGCAACAAAGGCAGCTTCAATTAATCTGGTTGGTTGTTGTCTCTACACGGGTTCCTATATATCCAATTGTGTAGAGTGCCTATCCTCTTCAGAAAAGATTTTCGCGCATACCTCTTTTTCAGATAGAGACCCCAAGGGACGACAGTTTAAGGTCCATGTCAAGGGGGAACGAAGTCCCCAAGCCCTTGACCTAAACCCTAAAGCCCAACTGCGAACCTATAACCCTGAAGCCCTTGACCCCAAAACTCGTAGCCCAAAAATTGAAGCTCAAAACCCCAAAGCTCAGACCGAACACCACAGACTACAGCCCTCAACCCAAACTTCATGCCCCAAACCTCGAAACTCAAACCCGGCCCAAAAGCCCAACTATCACACCCAGCACCCACAGCTGCTTCTTGGTAGCCCAGTAACCATATTACAATAAGGGTACCCTTTTTTCTGTTGGTATATTATATA
>CAJNIZ010002446.1:618-12086 GCA_905231905.1 Symbiodinium pilosum
AATAATCCCTAGTTTCCCAATGTAGTAATGGAGTCAATTTGTTGGGGTGCCAATTTCGATCCTTTAGGGGGTCTGGGCAATGAGCTGACGCTAGAAGACGACTGAGATGAGCTTCTAGAAGTTGGCCCTAGCAATCCTCACGTAACCCTAGACCCTAAACCCCTAACAGTCGCCAATCCTAGACCCTAAACCCTACGTCTTTTTTTGCCGTTTAACTGTATTCAGAGTATACGGAGGAAACTTTAGTTTTGGAAATCTTTAAGCCGTAACCCCTAATCCCTAAACCTTTACTAATGCTATTAGCATTGCTATTGATAGTATCGAGTTTCTTGCATGATAGCACTATTTTTGCTTTTGGGTTTGGGGCGTATGTATATATATATATATTTATATATATATATAGACAGACATATACAGCATTCTAGATACTGCTTCATGACAAATACAATACAGATCTTCCCCAATTGTAACTCTCTGTCGGGCTGCTGAACATCTTGACTGTAACCGTCCTTGCCGCTTTCATACGTTTCTTGGAAAGTTTGAGCATGGTGCTTAGAAGACGTGGTCTTAGTCATCCTTGTCTTCAGACATTGCCATCTTGCCCAGTAATGGATGGGTCTCCATTTCCCGGGCTCCAGTCAGAAAACGGGTCCCTATACCAGATTGACATAGTCTAGGAACAATAACCTAACCCACCCTTGAAGAATCCAAAGCTGGAACCCAAATACCTTGACTCCGGTGGTGCATTGGTGAAACTCGGGGATTATCGAGAGGTTGCATTTTGGTCAGTTTTTAGGGGCTGGGAATTGAGGCAAATTGCTTGGTTAACCCCAAGCCCTAAACCTAAACCCTCTACCCTAAACCCTAAACCCAAAGCCGTAAACCCTAAACCCTAAATCCCTCATCCGAGAGTGTGGTCAGCTGATCTGCCTGGGCTATCAGCGGGCTCGCCAGACGAAGCCCTCAACTCCAAAAGTCCGAGCCTCCATAGTAGAAGCAACCCCTAGAGGTCCTAGGACTCAAATAATAAAGTTCGAGGGTTCGAATATTATGTTTGAATGGTATTTTTGGGCCTGAAGACCTAATTTTAGGGTCCTTGGAACCTTAGGAATTCTTAACTCATTCTTTATCGCAGTGACGCTGAATGCGACCCCTGTTTTTACGGAAGCTGCCACAAACCTACCCAAGGGCTCCTATGTAGTTCCTTTCTGGGTCTGTTATGGTTTTTGGGGTAAGGGATTATATTATAATGTCTTACCCAAAAAGGAACAACATAGGAGGGTTTGGGTAAACCCTATACACCTTAATCGCCACCTTAAGCCCAAAACCCGTCAGTTTGATCAGGAAGTTCTCAGATTTCTGGTCGAAGCGCGTGCGAGTGTGCACAAGGCTCGGGGCCGGAAGGGTTTAGAGTTTTTAGGGTTTAGGGCTTTAGATGGCTTAGGGTTTAGGGTTTAAGGGAAATCCTGAACTTAAAGAGCCCACCTAGGTGGTGCAAGATTGCTTTCCTCAACAGTATGAGGAGGGGGGTAGACTTTTGAGGTTTAGGACCGTTAGCCGTTCAGGCTTGTTAAGGAAGGGAGGTTCGGTTACCCAAGCCCTCCCTGAAAACAGGACTCGATGACTAATCCCCAAAATTAGGGGTACCTTTTTTGCGGGTCCCCATAAGGATTGTGGTTTTTGGGGTCCCCCTATTTTGGGAAAGTACCACAAAAATAAATAAATAAACATAAATAAATATATATATATATATACACACATATTTATTCATAAGGTCCTTCTCATAGGAGTCGGGGGGTACCAACATCGTCTCAGCATTTGGGCGGGGAGGGTAAAAGCCCTGGAAATGTTGTTGGAGATTTATATGTGTCCTTGTGATGTAGGCTGAGGGTTCTCCAGCCTTCAGCCCCAAACCATTTCAAACAGCATGCGGGTTGATGCTTTGGTGGTGGCTTTAAACCCTAAACCTTAAACCCAGAACCCTAAAACCCTAAACCCTGAAAACCTTAAACCACAAAAAACGCAACAACCCTAAACAACCCTAAACCCTAAACCCTTGGCATCTAGGTTTTGGATGCACAGGTCCCAAAGCTGAGCCCTGCTTGATTTGCTCGGGCGCGGCCCCCATGGGCCAACAGGGCCCTCGCAGGGTAACCCGTTTTTGAGAACCCCCGCAACGGCAAACCCCAATCCCGAAGCACTACCTGGACCCCAAAAGTATGTGAAAGAATAGCCTTTATGGCTGTTCTTATGGGCTTCGGGCTATTTTGTTACGTGCTCTTAGGGTTTAGGTAAACCTCATTATATCTCCATAGAATCATAGAGCCCAGCATAAAAACCGCAAGGAGATCCTCGGTTAGCAGGGTTTAGGCTTTGATTTGTCATGGGGTTGTCGGGTATGCAAAGCAGCCCCTGCCAAATGAGCTAAAGTGTGAACTCCTTGGAGGGGATTATGTAGGTGAGTACTACAGGAGTTATTAAGGGGGAGGCTAAGGGTCCGAGGACCCAAATAATAGGGCTTTAGGGCCCACATGCTATAATATTTATGACTGCCCTAAAACCCCATTATTTGGGTCCTTGGACCCTTGGGGTAGCCAAATAGTAGTCGTGCATTTGCACCCCATACCTGAAAACCTACCTGGACGCCAAAAGTAGGTAAAACAATGATAGCCCAATGCCCTTAAAAACAGCCCAAGAGGCTGTTTATTTTACATACTTTTATGGTTTAGGTGAAGTAAACACTATACAAAGCCAAGTTTCAAGACCCACAACCCAGCCAGATCCAAACCCTTAGCCCAGATCCTTTGAAACCCATCTCTTGTCTCTGAACTATATGAGCTATATAGTCTAAACTCCTTACAGGGGGTAATATAGGGGATTATCTAGGGGACTACTGTAGGGCTTATTAAGGGGGATACTAGGAGTTTAGAGTATAGCTCAGATGGCTCCGCTGTTTTGGAGAGGCTGACCGCCACGGACGCACTCCTTTGCACGCTGCTGTGCGGCGAAACTTGGTCACGGATTATCTGGACAAAGTACAGCGATCTCACCCGACCTCCACCCATACAGTGGCTTATAGGGAACAAACCCACAATGGCCTGATTTCAGGGTTTGAAGGGTTTGAAGTCATTTTCAGGATTGCGGTTTTGGTATCACCCCAGAAGCCTAATTACCTGTTGAAGTGGGTTACTGCGCTGCAGTCTCATGTAAAGGTATACTAAAAACAAGTCACGAACTTATTATTGCTTAGGTACCTGTCAGTAAACCCTAAGCCGTACTAGGGTTTCAGCTGGAAGCGTCGAGTCTCATGTTCGGCTGGGCTTGAGGGTCCTCAGGGTCTTAGAGTTTTAGAGCTACAGGGCTAGTGCGTCTCTTCACATCTGCCTGAACAATGGAAAAGAACATGGAAACTACTGTAATATAGGGTAATATTCGGGTTATGTTGGGATAATGGAAAAGAAAATGGAAACTACTAAAATATGTGGATGTCTCCATACCCTGACAATTCCGCGAGCGGGGCCCTGCTATTCCCGGTCGCCTCTTAACGTCAACCAGCTCAAATCCACGCAAGCCCCAAGTCAACCCCGAAACCCAATAGGGTTTAGGGTTTAGGGGCTTAGGGTTCAGCGTTTAGGGGTTTAGGGAGCCCTGAATACCTGAAGCTTACCATGTTTTGTTTGCGTCTGTATGAAAGATCTTCAGGTACAGATAGGCTACTGGGAGCTAGCTTCCCGGTCATTATGAAATATTTCCGGAATTTGAAGCTGTCGGCATTAAAAGTTCTGCAAGACTTTTTAGACTGCTGTAATAGCATATCTCGAGACTTAAGGTACTCAGGGACTTCGGGTCATGCAGGGTTGTAGAATCCACAGGAGTAGATAGCTTATTAGACCTTCCATCCACGCAAGCCGCGACATAATTCTTGAGCGGGACCCATGTAATTTCTATAGAACCCTGATATATCCCTCCCAGGGGGTCCATGAGCTTGCCCTTTCTGTCTGACAGTAAGGTAAGCCCTACCTGAATCCCAAAAGTCCAAAACATTGGGCTATTTTGGGGTTTTAGGCCATTATTTTACCTACTCAGGGGGCCGAGGTAAATGCTAAACCCTAACCTCTACATCCTAAACCCAAAATCCATCCAACTTGTGTGTCCAAGAAGCCCTGAAGCCTCCACCCCAGATCCCGAGCCTTACCCAAGGGCTCCTATGTAGTTCCTTTTTGGGTCAGTTAGGGTTTTCGGGGTAAGGGATTATAGTAACCTACCCAAAAGGAACTACCTGCACCCCAAAAGTAGGTGAAATAATAGCCTTCTTGAGTGGCATGCGCAAAATTCTTAGTGTAGGGTTTAGGCTTAGGGGTTTAGGGTTCAGGTGGCATCCAGAGAATCCTTGGTGTACGGGCTTAGGGTTTAGGCTTAGGGGTTTAGGGTTTAGGATGGCATCCTAAGAATCCTTCAACTTCTTGCAGTGCCGTGAAACTAGGCTGCCACGGCGAGGCGGCGCACGCCCTTGTGGTGGCCCGGGCTGAGGTGTGCCTCAGCAAAAATCCTGGTTTGGGGGCGGCGGGGGGCGGGGGGTAGGGTTTAGGGTTAGTAAGGACTGATTGAATAGATCCTTGTATAACCCCCCTTGTATTAAGCATCAGTAAGTTTAGCCTTGGCGTTTGCCTGTAGCCATGAGTGGAAGGTAAGAGCCATATGGTAGTTTCCCATAATAGGGGGACCCCAATATAGAGCCCAAATTACTATAATCCTGACCATAGGAATCCCCAAAAAAGTACCCCTGATCTTGGGAAGCCCTAAACCCTAAGCCACAACGCCTAGACCCTAAACCTTAAATCCTAAAGCTTCAAGCCACGGCCCTTAGCCTTAAACCCTGCTTTTGAAAAATGGTTTTCCAACATCAGCACATCCTAAACTCCGAGCCTTTAGGTAAAGGTTTAGGGTTTGGGGTCTGGGTTTTGGGTCCTGGAGCTTAGTGTTTAAGGTTTTGGGTTTGGGGTTTTGGGGTTCGGCTAAGTCGTAAAAGCTTGAGCACTAAGCTTACTGGCCGTCAATAGACACTGAAGAACTTATGTAAGCCGCGGAATACAAAAAATATCATGGGGTCTACGAGGATACCTGCTCTGGGTCCTAGACCCTAAGCCCTAAAAGCATGTAGAGTAATGACCTCCTGGGCTGTTTGTAGTGGTTTGGGGCCATTATTTTGCATACTTTTGGGGTCCAGGTAAACCCTTAACACCAGCAAGAAAGCTTTGGACTCTGAGCCCTGAGCCTTGAACCTTCCATCCTGAACCCTAACCCTCAACCTTAAACCCTCAACCTTAAACCCTCCACCTCAAATCCTAAGCCCTTTTGTATCTCAAGGCCCTAAACCCCAGACCATAAACCTTCAGCCCCACATCCTAAATCCCAAGCTTAAGCCCTATGTATCCTTGCGTGCGTATAAACCTGTGTATATACATATATATATATAAGTATATCCCCTGTGCGTCCCTTTACATTCCTGCATAATATTTGCATCTCAAAACTGCGACTGAGGAATCTCAACCCTAAACCCCAAACCCTAAACCCCAATCCTTAAACCCCAAACCCTAAACCCTAAACCCCAAACCCTAAAGCCTAAACCCTCAACCTTAAACTGCAACTGAGGAATCTCCCTGACCATTCCGGACAAACCCCGCTCCACATGGCGGCCGAGGGCGGTGAGCTGGACTCGGGGGGTTGAGCTCCTTTTCCCAAAGAGTCCATGTAGCTATAGAGTCTATACTTGGGCCTTAGAGTGGCTATCTGGGAACCGCTTTGGGCCTTCAGTATATACCCTATACTTGCATGGACCCTTTGGGTTTTAAGGCGTTTAGGGGTGTAGGGCTCAGGGGGTTTTAGGGTTTGAGGCTAGGGTTTGGGGGGTTTAGGGTTTAGGGGCTCAAGGTTTGGTGTTTTATGGCTTTAGGGTTTAGGGTTTAGGGTCTAGGGTCTGGGGGTTGTGCGTGTGTGCGTTATATATGTCTTTTGTTTTTTTACCCCGACACAGGTAGCTCCATGCGGGGCAACATATATCGTCATAAGGTTTGTAGTGTGAGGGGGTAGGTGTACATAGGGTTCCTTGGGAATGGCGGTGGCCGCATACAAGTTATGTCCAATATTGGGAGGGCCGTATAAACATATATACGTATATATGACATATATATATATGTAACATATATATATATATACACTTATGCTTTGTAAAGCCCATGTACATTTGCGCATGCATGTCGCGCACATACTTATGCGCATATTTGGGTGACGTACTACGCCCATGGCTGTACTGGCACTAGTCGAAGATAGGGGTAAATATCCCTAAGCCCTAAACCCTAAAGATGGAACCACATATGGGTAGTTATTTAGGCCCCTACAGTAGGTTCTATCAACTTCGGCCCCGAGTTCATCCACGGAGGTTCTAATTTTGGGGGATCTTCTAGGGAGTCTGGGTACCTGGACCCCAAAAGTATGTAAAATTATGGCCTTTATGGCTGTTATTCTGGGTTTAGGGCTATTATTTTACATATTTTAGGGTTTAGGTAGAAATGCCCGTAACCTCCTAACATACAACTCTTTTGCAACTCAAAGCTCCACGGCTCAGAGGATCAGGGTGCAGGGTGAGCCGCCTCAGCACTAGATCCTGAAGCTCCTCATCCCGATGCCCTAAACCCTTTGTACCCTAGACTGTTCAAGTAGGAACTTCTGAAAACATGCCTCATGGAATCCTTCATTGCAAGCCTACATTCCCTCCGTCTTGCCTATGTGGTAGTTTCCCAAAATAATGGAACCCCATTGTAGGCCCCGAAACATTATAGACCTTAATATGGGACCCCCCCCAGAAGCTACCCCTAATTTTGGGAAACCCCTGAACCCGATGAACACTAAACCCTAGAATATCCGCATATAACCCCTACAAACCACCTGATTTTGGGAAACCTCCATATCTTCCCAATGTGCCTTAAGGCCGTCTTCTCTGAGAAGCCCTACACACCTTCCGGAGCCTTGAAGCCGAACCCCCCTGGGTTTGGGGTTTTGGTTTTAGGGTTCAGGGTTTATAGGGCTTAGGGGTTTAGGGTTTAGAGTTTAGGGTATAGGGCTCAGGGTTTAGGGTCTACATCCCAAGCCGTGAACGCCTAAACCTCCCTAACCCTAAACCCTATACACCCAAACCGTCATGCATCGTTGGGACCTAAGGCAACCCCCATAGATCCCTGGTATTCGCATTGAAATCTACCTAAGGGGATGGTGAATCCTAATCCACAAGTAGCTGAAGTAATGGCCAGAACCCTGTCCAAACAACGGTCAGACCTAAAGCCTAGGGTTTAGGGTTTGGGGTTGGCTTTGTCCATTTTCTTGTCCACTCCTTACTAAGTCGCGTTGATCCTTTAGAAGCCCCCAACCCTAAAAGCTCTATAGTCCCTATAAACCCTAAACCCCAAAGAACCCTATAAACCCTAAACCCCAAACCCCAAACCTTAAAACCTAAACCGTAAACCGCAAACCCTAAACCGTACACCCCAAACCCCAAACCCCAAACCCGAAACCCCCAAGCCCTAAACCCTAAACCATAAACCCTAAACCCCAAACCCCCAAGCCCTAAACCCTAAATCCCCCAAGCCCTAAACCCAAGACTCCACAAGAGGAGATTTTGCAGCTCCTGGTCGGGTCTGGAGCCTTGGGTGCCACGGTTTGCAAAGGACATAGGTAGCCCAGAGGGTCCAAGTACTAATTAGGTCCCTTTAAAGGGGATATATAGGGGATATATAGGGGCATATAAGGGTAGAAGGGGTTTAGGGTTTAGGGTCCAGAGGGTCCAAGTACTAATTAGGGATATATTGGGGTAATATTGGGATAATGGACAAGAAAATGGAAACTGCTATATTATATAGGGTTATGTTCCCAAAGGGTCCATGTACCCAATAGTTAGGTACTTGGGTTTAGGGTAATAAGGTACAATAACTAGGTCCCTTCAAAGGGATATGTAGGGATATAGGTATGTATAGGGTTTAGGGTTTAGGGTCCCAGGTTTAGGGCCGAGAGTTGTGGGAGGGTTATGTACAGATGTTTTGTGATATATAGGGATATGTGAGGCCTGGGGATTTAGAGCTTTAGAGGTTTGGGGTTTCATGGCTGAGGGGTTTAGGGTTTCTTGCTCTGGGATTTGGGGTTTGGGGTGTTACCAAGGTGTAGTGTATACAATCCCATGTATTAGGGGATCATTTAGCCTTCAAAGCGAGCAGAAAATTCAAGGTTTTAAGATGTGGGCCCTAAACCCTAAACCCTAAACCCTAAACCCTAGATGTGGGCTTGGGCTTCGGAAAATGTAGGAGCTGAGGAGGTTTGTGCTTCAGGTTTTAGGGTTTTCCGCTGAAAGGCTCTTGGGACTTGATTTAGGGTTTTGGAATTCGGGGTTCATCGGAGTTTGATGCCCTCGTAGTACATACCAGGTCTTATTTGTGGGAACCCTAAACCCCAAACCCTTACCCTTGCAGGCCAATTGCACAGTACATTTACAGCCTGCGCTTAGTTCGCGCTCTGTACCTTAAATCCTGAACCGAAGCCTAAGCCCTAAAATCCGAAGCCCTGAGCCTTAAAGCCTGAACCCGAAGCCGCGTCTGCGCCCAAAAAGTTTTGCGTCCTGTACCATAGTGGGCAAGACACAACGACGCGCCCAGGAAGACCTCAAAAGCATGGTGAGGTTTAAGGTTTCAGGTTTCAGAGTTGAGGGTTTAGCGCCTACCAGGAAATCTTCATGAAGTACTACCTGGGTTTAGGGTTTGGGGTTGATCCCCAAAAGTTTAGGGTTTAGGGTTCAGGGCTTTGGCTTTCTAATTCTTGATGCTCTTTCAGAGGTCTGGGGCCAGTAGTTTGCCTACCTTGGAGGTCCGGGTAATGATGCCAACTTGCTACCCAATAATTGGGTACCTGGATTTGGGTCAGACTAATTGTAGTACAGGTTCGGGGAAGTATATGGTTATCGAGTACTTGGACCCTTAGGGTAAGATAGCTTTTCAACAAATGTTCCCCTAAACCCAAAACCCAAAGGTATGCTCCAATAGCCCGGCCTTGTGTTTTTGGCCCCCCGCACGGAAATGTCCAAGGCCGCCCTAACAATCGTGGCCGCACGCCCCTCTTCGCTGCTGCCTATAGGAGATTCTGCTGCGTTTACTTGCAGAAGAGTTGTAGGTTTCAGGGTTTTAGGGCTTTCGGAGGAGAGGGTTTAGGGTTTTGGGCCTTGCTTGGGTTGAGACATGGTTGCCTCTCGTCTGCATGAGCTTCCGCCAACCTGACTCTAAACCCCAACAGTTTTTTCTGCTAGGGTTCGGGATGTCAGGGTTCTAGGGTTTAGGTTTTTGGGGGTTTAGGGTTTGGGCTTTGGGGTAATTCCAGCGCCTATGAAAAGGACGCTAAAAGAGTATGGGGGGGTCTCTCAAAATGTGGGTATGGATTGCGCGTGGACTTCCGCACCACACCCCGATCCATAGGGTACGGATCATTGAGCAATTTCCTGTTCCATACCCCCTTCCGCCAAAACCTCATCAGCAGCGGCATACTGCGATCCATAGGGTATTGATCAACGCTCTCGTTTTATGGGGTCTGGATCACAAGCTTCGAGTGGTTAGGCAAAGGCCAGAGTTTTGAGACTCCCATATAGTCACATACCGGCACTTATCTTGGAGGTTGGGGCAACCGGTTAACCAAACTCACATGCTCTTTCGGGTTTCAGGGCTTCTCAGACCTCCTAAAGGATCCAAAAAATAGAACCCCCAAAAAATGAACCCCATTTCTACATTGTGGGAAACTAGGGGATCATTGGGAGGTTCCATTTGTTGGGATCCTTTAGGGGGTTCTGGGTTAGGGTTAGGGCTGATGAAGCCGTCCTCGAGCCTGATTGAGAGCCCCCAGTTGAAGGTGAAAGGGCTGCGGTTATTCTACACATTGTTGGCTTACCTTAACCGAAAGTATGTGAATACTAGCCCTAAACTCCGAAAAATAGCCTAAAATGCAATTATTCTACATACTTTTGGGGGTTCAGGCACCCTTAATTAAACCCTAACCCCTAGACCCCTAAACCCTAAACCCTAAAGCCTAAACCCCTAGACCCCTAAACCCTAAACCGCGGTAGGGCTTGGGGAACTTCCCTGAGCCTACAACTCCAGACCTGGCGGCCGTAGGCTCCTGGAATTTAGGGATTTGGGTTTGGAGTGTGGGTAGGGTTTAGGGTTTAGGGTTTAGGGGTTAGGGTTTAGGGCTTAGAGTTTAGGGTTTAGGGTTTAAGGGTTAGGGTTTAGGGTATACGGTTTAGGGTTTAGGGTTTAGGGTCTGTAGGTAGGGTTTAGGGTAGAATGATGGAGAACCACATGGACAAGAAGACGGCACGCGAAGTGGAAAATTGGGTCTCTGTCAAGGTTTTGAACCAAAAGTTGATAGTCAACATCTTGTACAATCTACCCTACAACCCCAAGCCCTGAACCCTAAACCCCAAACCCTAAACCAACAGCACTTTCGGTATTATTGTACTATAGTATAGTGCGGTCACGCCAAATTCTCCCTACCGGTCTAAACTATGCGGTTATAATACTTGCCTCTAAGCCCTAAACCCATGAGGATCCTCAAGTAAGATCTTGTCCTACGCTGGACCCTTAGGATTTTGCCCCTACATCCTTGCGAGAAGGGACGGGCTCCCTCACCCTGAACTACGCACTGCAGAAGCCGAATGTTGTTCCCGTAGACACCTCTCATAAAGCCATAACCCAGAAGCCGAATCAAAACTACTTAAGCCTCGACATACAATCCACATACGCCCTGTATATATTCATTTTTCAATTCATGTTTAATCTTGATTGCCAGTATTCAATCCATTTAGACTTACATTATCCCGCAGCACCTCTACAGTACGCCGTCCCCATCAACCTGCGTCCCAGGAATCAGTCGGAAGCGGTGAGCTTCCTAGCACCTGGGCAATAGTTGGCTGGGCCATTGTTGGATATGGTTGCTAGCTTCCTTCATGCAGACAAGCTGTGAAACATGCGATTTTTGTCTGAAAGGGCAACCCACAAGGGCACAATTCAAAACCTAAACCCTATCCCCTAAACCCTAAGACCCTAAACCCTAAGCCCAATTCAAAACCAAAATATGGGAGTTGTCCAAGAACTTTGGTCTGCCATTGTGCTGTCCTAATATACCATCCCTAAGCGTTCAAGGACCCAAATAATAGGGGTTATTTAGGGGTCATATCGGTAGCATGGAAACGAAAATGGAAACTACTAGTATATAAGGTTTTAGGACGCGAATAATGGGGCTTATAGGAGCCCAGATATTATAATACTAATGGTATTTTGGCCCTAACACCCTATAGGTCCCTGGACCCTTATATAATCCCCAGATATCCCTATATATCCCCCTATAACCCCTTTAAAGGGA
The DNA here is from genome assembly GCA_905231905.1 of Symbiodinium pilosum. Lineage (NCBI taxonomy): Eukaryota > Dinophyceae > Suessiales > Symbiodiniaceae > Symbiodinium > Symbiodinium pilosum. The sequence goes on from CAJNIZ010002446.1 coordinate 12,067, forward strand.
CCCGATTATTTGGGTCCTTG
>CAJNIZ010002446.1:12186-23593 GCA_905231905.1 Symbiodinium pilosum
TAGTTTCCCAAAATAGGGGGACGCCGATATACACCCCAATATATTATGATCCTTATTCAAATTGGGACCTCCGAAAAGGTACCCCTAAGTTTAGGAAACCCCATTTATATGTACATATATATATATATATGCATACACACCCTTTCTCGTACGTCCCTACATATCCCCCGGCCTCCGTGACCTCGGACTGCCCCTTTGAGGTGCGGGCGGCGGCAGACCTGAACCGCCCCGATCGGGAAAACTGCACTGCCTTGCATGCCTCAGCCTACGAAGGCCATGTCTTGGGTCTTTGGGAATGTTGTGGCTATGACCGACCGCGATCGGTGCCGGCGCCGGTGCCAGTGTCGACCACCACCACCACCACCACCACCACCACCACCACCACCACCACCACCACCACCACCACCACCACCACCACCACCACCACCACGCGAAGTGCAGGAAAAGACAGCAGCACCAAGGACAGCAGCAACAACAGCAGCAGCAGCACCACCACAAACCCCAACATGAACAGTACCATCACCAGTGCCAGTACCAGCACCAGCAACAGCAGCAACACAACCGCCACCACCGACAGCCGCTGCTACTGCTTGTGCTGCAGCTTGTGCTGCTGCTCCAGCACTCATTCCTGATTCTGTTGTTCCCAGATGAACCAAAATCTAAGCTCGTTAAAGGGGGTTATCTAGGGGATTACATATGGGACTATTATAGGGGATATATGAAGGGAATGCTTGGAGTTTAGACTACAGCTCATATGGAAAGATGTTACCTAAACCCTAAAAGTATGTAAAGTAATAGCCCTAAACCCAAAATGACAGCCGTAAAGGCCATTATCTGACATACTTTTGGGGTCCAGGTACCCCTAAACCCTAACCCCTAGACCCCTAAACCCTAAACCCCTAGACCCGAAACCCCTAAACCCTAAACCCTGCGCATTCGGGTACTTGTATCTGCAGGCCATTTGGACACTGTCCGTGTGCTGCTGGCCGCCCGCGCGGACCTCACGCGGGTTGACCTCTACGGTCGGACGCCGGGCTCACTAAATCCATTCAGGGTTCAGGGTTTAGGGTACTGGGGTATTGCAAGTAACAGGGTTTCCTTAATCTAAGTTCCTTGACAGCAACCCAGTAACTCATAGGGTCCAATGTCGTGATATGGTATACACTTGGGGCCCAGCGGGGTTCCTATAACGGCATTCTGCTTGCAGAGCCTAGAGATAATTGCCTAGCTTAGGGATTCGGATTTCGCACCAAACTCCAAGGGTACAAACTTTTCGCTGGTTTCTCGAGAGGATAATTATAGAAGGCGAATGCCCATCCTGAAAAATGGTCGTGCGCGCAAAGTGTTCATCCAACATGGTCCCAATATTACCCTAAACCCTAAACCCTAATTAAACCCTAATGTACTCCCTTGAAAGGAACCCTAAACCCTAAACCGTATTTAAAAACAGGTGCGACCCCAGGGCCCTGAAACCTTGCAAAAATGGAGGCGCCCCGATATAGACCCCAAGATACTGAATTCCTCACTGTGGGGACCCCTCCCCCAAAGAGCGTCTCCCAGTTTGTGAAGGTTCGCCAGAAATTTGGAGCTGTATGAGTAAGAGGCTCTGCGTACTTGAGCCCGACCGTAGGGCCCTACATACTGTTGATGGATGAAATCTTGCACCACCTAGGGGCCCTAAAACATTGTAATTCCTAGGATTTTAAGGACTTTAAGTGGTGCAAGACTTCCTCCATCAACAGTACTTACAAATGTTATAGGTGTCAAGTTCCTCATGGAATCATGGTATAAGGCACTTCAGATAGAGCTCAGAGCCTGCCTGGACCCCAAAAGTAGGTAAAAGACTATCTCAAAATAGTTCAACACGCGATCGTTCCACACAAATTGGGGGTCCAGCTACATCCCGAATCTTAGCCCCAAGTTTCAAGAGAGGGTCAGAGGGACTTTACCAAAAAGGGTACCTGGGGATACTATGCGCCTCATGTAGACGTGTATGTAGACGGATTGCTGCTAGTGAGCTTTAAACTGTGTTTTCATAATAAGTGAACCCTCCTGTTTACCATAGATTCATACTCTGGTGGCGTAAATTAGGCTCTTTCACTCACTGTACCACACCTACATCGTGTGATTTTCCATCATGCTTTTCCTTTGGGTTCTCCGTTTTGGTATCCCCTAAACCTCAATCCCCGAAAGCCTGAACCCACACCCCGGAGAATGCTGGCTCAGGAACGTTCTCTGCATAGCTGTGGAGCAGGGCCATCTGGAGGTCTATCGTCCTTGGACTTTTTTGTTGGCATACTGCGTACTGTAGGGTTTATAACGCAGTCTTTACTGGCACGCTGTACTAGGGCAAGACATCATCATTGGGGTGGAGGGCGGCTCTCATGCAAGGGGAGAGGAGTAGGTATCAGAAAACTTCCCTAAACCCTAAACCCTAAACGAGCCCTTTATACACTGTACCCGGTAGCCTTGTTCTAGGGATCCCTCATCCTAGGAACCCGCAAATGATGGAACCCGTATAGTAGATCGCCATGATAGTAGGGCTTATACATATTCATAGTATGAGTAGTATTGTATTTGGGGGATATTATGGTACCCTACATAGAGTATAAGAACATATCCTCCTTTTGGGGAGAGTATCTTATATAAGGAAATATGATCTTACTTGGTTCAACCACCTAAAAAACGCTAGTCATATGAATTAAATATAGTCTAGAGTCTAAACTCCTTAAAGAGGGTTATAGAGGGGATGATATAGGGGAGGTCTTTGCGGCTTATTGGTGGGGATACTAGGAGTCTAGATAATGGCTCACATTGTAGTTCTGCTCCAACTGTTGCCCAGTGGGGGCGGTATCCAGGGTTTACGTGCCTCAACTGAAGTGTATAATCAGGGTTTGGGGTTGTGGTTCCCCAGGGATCCAAGTATACAAATATTACCTACATGGGGCCCTAAAGTCTGTAAATACTACCTACATTGGGTTATTTGGATCCCTAGCGGTTTTAGGGTTTGGGGAATAGGGTTTAGGGTTTAGGCTTTAGGCCGGGATGGTATCAGCATTGTCTGAGCGTACCGTGGTGAGCGTCATGTCGATGCACCAGCGTGAAGCAGTAAGCTCTGAACCCTATACCGTAAACCCTAAACCCTAGCCTAAGCACCCAACCCTACACGCTAATCCCTAAACCCTACACCCTAAGCCTTAAACCCTACCCCCTAAACCCTGTACCCTACACCCTAAGCCCCAAGCCCTAAACCTGAGACTTTTAGTCTCTGTCTCTACGGCCTCAGCCCATGCAGTGCAGATATAGTCTAATATAGTCCCCCTTGAGCACATAGATTATGGCTTTGGGTATATTAGAATACGATCCCCATACACTCCATATTCTATCTACTTAAAGGGGATTATAACCCCAATATATACCCTATTATAATATGGTAGTTTCCATTTTCTTTTCCATTATCCTTATATAACCCCGAAAATATACACTATATTCTATCTACTTAAGGGGGGCAGAAAAACATCGACAATTTATCCTGCCTTTGAAAATATTCTCGAGCTCTCCTGTGCCGATACCAAGGATTAGGGTTCAGGGTTTAGGCTTGGGGTTAAGGGCTTAGGGGTCGTCATAATCAAGATTATAAAGTCTGATTAGCATAGAACCTTTATGTGAAACATGAGGATACTACGGGACGGTGGAGTCCATATTAAGGATCCTATAGGGGTCATTTTGATGAAGCCCCATTCGGAAAGGACAGGGCTCTTTTTGGGCCATTTCCAGTCACAGCATCGCTTCTCTGAGTAGACCCGGCAAGGTGAGCTAGGAATTTGCGGAAGTCAGCATTTCATAATGTGATCCTGCGTAGCTACTACTAATCATCTGGGCACCATGTTCTGCGGACTGGCTGGTCGAAGCTTCGAGGGTCACGTTCTTGCCAATGTGGGTACTCGGGCCCTGTAGGTTAAGTTATTCTTGCAGGTCGTGCGCCTGCTCCTAAATGACGTGACCAAGAACGCCCTGGACTGTCATGTTGGGTGTTTCTGTGGTGGTTGTGTTCTGGGATCATGGGGCTTTAGGGTCTACGTAGACCTCCCAAGTACCTAAAACAATAGCCTTTGTACCCGTTATTTGGGGTAAAAGGCCACTATTACGGGTACTCGGGAGGTCTAGGTCGGGTTGTGAGTTTGCAGTACCTAAACCCCAAAAGTATGTAAGATAATAGCCTTAAACCCATTATAACAGCCATAAAGGTGATCATTTTACATACTTTTGGGGTCCAGGTAGTGTTGTTCAGAAGCAGCGAGGATGCTGCAACAGAGTATTTAGGGTTTAGGGTTTAAAGTGCTCATGACCTCGCTGCGATTTGCGAGGTGCATCTACAGCTAGTAAGGCGCAGGCGGAATCACCAACCTTCTTCCATCTACTGAGTTATTGTCTCAAATTATGCGAAGAGTCCCTCGTATTTAAACCATCAGAAGGATATATAGAAATATCTGTGGATTATATAAGGGTCCACGGACCCAAATAGTAGGGCTTTAGAGCTCAAATACCATTAATATTAGTTTATTTGAGCCCCAAAACCCTATTATTTGGGTCCTTGGACCCTTAGGGTTAGTACTGCAAAAACCACCTAGTGATGCAAATAGTACAAACTTTACGGTCCAATGTAGGTAGTATATATCTGTACACGTGCATTGCCAGGGGAAGAATTGCTTTACAATGGTTCCATTTTAGGACTTCGAGACTGTAGATCCACTTCCCTATAACCCCTTTAAAGGGACCCTATTATTTGGGTCCTTGGACCCTTAGGGTAATGAAGCAGAAAGCCGATAGAACAGCAGTCATGGTTCTGCCTCTCGACTCTGCCCTACTGGGCTTCCCAGAAAGCCACTTCTCCCTTCTTGGGGTCCTAGGTTCCTGGAATCGCCTTTTTTTGGCCTACACTAGACTTTAAACCCTAAATTCTAGAGAAGGGTTGCCTTTGTTTCATCGGAGGTTCCTGGGATCGTATTCTAGAGTCATGTGAACTAAACCCTACTACCCACCTCTACACTACCCCTTGCTAGGTTCCCACCTTGATTGAGTTTATTTGGGGATAGCTAGGCCTTACTAAAGGTTAATCACGGGGGAACCTAGGGGGGGTAGCATGAACATAGGGGAAGTGATGAATTCGCCCTAATTTTAACAGCCTTCCATCCGATACTGTGCGAAGGACAAGTTTGGGCGCAGCTGCCTCTACGCTGCTGCGGCCGATTTTCCAAATTCATTAAGGGGATGTTAGCTACCACAACCCATAAAACAACCACCCTATCACTAACATTATTGTGACGAGAATGGGGTCCTATTTTGTAGGGGTTGACGGAATTGAAACTCCCCTCGGTGAAGCTAAGATGGATTCAAGAGGGCTCCGGCTTAGGGTATACCTTATCACAAATCAAGGTGGAACCCCATGCCGCTCCCGTCAAGGGTCGTGGCAGTTGTCCAAGCTCATGGTCTGAAGTCCGAAGCCCCAAAAACCTAATTCCTAACCCTCATAAACCCTAAACCCTGTACCCAGACCCTCCTATGTAGTTTCTTTGGGTACTATATTGTAATCTCTTACCCTCTAAAGACTTTAGGAGGGACCCCTAATNNGGGGTTAATATGGGGACTACCTAGGGATAAGAGGTTATATAATGACTATATAAGGGTTATATATGGTAATGGGATTAAGGTCCTCCTAAAGTCCCTAGATACCCCCAAAACCAGAACAGACCAAAAAGGAACTAGAAAGGATCCCTTGAGTTGCTTTCGCGCCCCCTTTTGAGCTTTGAGAAGAGTGAGGCGGCTAGGGTACCCTAAGGGTCCAAGGACCCAAATAATAGGGTTTTAGGGCCCAAATACCATGAATATTATAGTATTTGGGCCCTAAACCCTCTTATTTGGGTCCTTGGACCCTTATATAGCCCCCATATATCCCTATATATCCCCCTAGAACCCCCCTTTATTATTTGGGTCCTTGGACCCTTAGGGGTAAACCCTAAACCCTAAACCCTAAACCCTAGAGCAACACCCCTCGGTCTTCTCTCATGGCTTAAATCTCGAAGCGTTGCACGACTTTTCCGTAAGGCCTACCTGTACAAGTACCCGAATGCGCAGGGTTTAGGGTTTAGGGGTTTCGGGTCTAGGGGTTTAGGGTTTAGGGGTCTAGGGGTTAGGGTTTAGGCCTACCTGGACAACAAACGTATGTAAAATTATGGCCTTTATGACTGTTATTCTGGGTTTAGGGCTAATTATTGTTTTACATACTTTTGGGGTTTAGGTAAGGCCTGAGACTTCAACACATACGGAGTGGATCTTCTTTCCCTCGGAGTTCTCATACGAGCGACAGCACAAAGTATATTTGATGCAAGAGCAGGGAATGGAATGAGATAAATCCCCATGATCATGGCCCAAGCCCATGCAAAGCCACACACTCCTTCCCAGCAAAAGCGAAATCACAAAATTCAAGCATCTTCATTATTTCGGAGGTTTTATGAATTCGGTGTCTATGCGGGCTCTTTATACTGAGAAATACATCAGAGGGCGCCTCATTTCTGGAAATCCCATTTACAGGTACGGCTGCAGCAGGAGTCCTGCAAAGTGACAGCTTCATAACGTGACAGACCAGCACCGTGCAAGCCGTTTCAGGTTTATAGGTTCAGGCTAAAGCGATGAGGCTGCCACCAAAAGCAATACTGCTTTGTTTCCTACCTTGCTGCAGTCACAGCATTTTGAGGCTAATCGAATACTAGAAGAAAAACAGGTGTTGTCTGGCTGGTTACAACCCAACCCTAAACCCTAGACCCTAGACCCTAAACCCCAAGCTGAGCCTGCTGGCTTGGGCGTTAAACTGTACCTTCTGAGCCCTTATATCAGCCCTCATTCCTTAACCCTGGACCTTGAGTCACTGACCAAAAACCTAACCATGGTCCTTACCATGGTCTTAACCATGTGGTTCCCTACCTGTCTCCTGGATCCTGACCATGGGCCCTTCATAAGGTGTAGGGCTTGGGTTTAGGGCTTAGGGTCTAGGGTTTAGGGTGGGGCTTGATAGGCCCTGAGCTTGAGCCAGAAGGAGGGGCCTACTAATGGGCCTGCATGATTCCTGTGGAGCACCCCGAACTCCAAACACTAGACCCTCACGGTGCCAGGTTTAGGATTACTCAAGTGTTCAAGCTTGAAAGTCTAGGGATCCTAAACCCTTAACTTTGAACCCTTCACTCGGAACCTGAAGCCCAAAACCCCATTAGCCCGAAACCTCAAACCCTAAACCCTACCTGGACCCCAAAAGTATGTAAAATCATGGCCTTTGTGGCTGTTATTCTGGGATTAGGGCAATTCTTTTACATGCCTTTAGGGTTTAGCGAGCAGCTTTCCATATGAGCTATAGTCTGAACTCCTAGTATCCCCTGCATATATTTCCTACCTACTTAAGAGGGACCATAAACCCTAAACTGTATCACCAGCCCTAAGCCCTAAACCCATAAACCCTAAACCCAAAACCCTGAACCCCTAAACCCTAAACCCTAAACCCCTAAACCCTAAACCCATAAACCCATAACCCCTAAACCCATAAACCCTAAACCCCTAAACCCTAAACCCAGGAGAAGGGCCACTTCGACGTCGCGGAGTTGCTCTTGGGTGCCAAGCTGGATCCGAACTCCGCGGACAGGCCCGAAGACGATGATGCGCTCCCCCCTACTGTTAAGACCCTGTATTATTTAGGGTTTAGGGTTTAGGATTTAGGTTTTAGGATTTAGGTTTTAGGGTTTAGGGTTTAGGGTTTAGGATTTAGGGTTTAGGGTTTACTACTATAGGATTAGATCGGGGTTTTATAGGGATTATATAGGGCATATTTAACATGGAATTTGCCATATCAAAGGATTATATAGGGATTAAACCCTAGACCTATTGAAAAACCCCTCACTTTGTCCACTGATCTCACCCAGCTCCCCTGCGCCTCCTAGTGGGGCTTCCAGGTTGCTGTTACGGAACAGAAGGAAACGCATTATTTGCAATTCAGGCTTGAGGACTCTGGGTTTAGGGTACCCTTGTTATGGTAACTTCATTCAGGGTCCTTAAGGGTTGCTGAATTCTTCAGGCTGTACCTCAACAAGCTGTGATGCTCTGCGCGCTACCTTGAACTAATTGCTTGGGGTAGTGCAAAGACTCTGAATCCCAGCATAAACTTGATAAGAACTCTAGATACTGGACCCCAAAGATCTGGAGTTTCTCAAATACATACCCTAAACCCTAAACCCTAAACCTTACGGAGTGCGCAGGAAGGACATACACCATACCATTAATGTTTTAGTATTTGGGCCCTAAAACCCTGTTATTTGGGTCCCTGGACCCTTAGGGTAACCTTTGAACCCTAAAGCCTCCGCGGCAAGCTTCCTTAAACACCTCTAGATCTTAGACCCTACGGATGTTCTGAACATAACTCTTAACTTTTGCTTTCGCTTATCATCTTGATGGCAGAGGGGATACCTCTTCATGTGGGGGCTGAGAAATTACCAGCTAGGTAACACACGCCACCATCAACTGCTCAACTTTTATTTTTGGGAAGGTCTCATGGCAGAATTCAAAGCCCCAGAACTTAATGTAGATGCACGGAATTGCCAATAGTATTCCCGTCTTTTTGGCAAATGTAAGATAACTTTCTCCAAAACACTATTCCAAGTACTTCGGCGCGTTCCATACAATAACTGTGTAACCCCCATACACCCAGTTACTGTTTCCACTTATCTTTTCCATGCCTAAATACTCAAATCATGATGAGGCCCCTTCAGCCCATCCGCGAGCCATCCATAACCCGTGTTATTAACCCCTGGAATTTCCAGACCCTAACCCTAATCCCTAAACCCCTAAACCCCTAAACCCCTAAACCCTAAACCCCTAAACCCCTAAGCCTAAATCCTAAACCCTAAACCCTAAACCCCTAACCCTAAACCCTAATGCCAAGAATGCTAGGAACCTCCGGACTCCTTTGCACGCCGTCCGCATGGTGGATTCAGGGGTCTCGCTGGCTCTTCCACTATGGGCTATTAGATCTTAAGGGTACCTTAATGTAATGTACCCTTAATAGGGTCCTAGTAGGGAATTTTAGGGTGTAATAGCCCATAGTGGTTATTTTGCTGACTGCAGGGGCCTAGATTGTGAGAAGATTGATAGAACACGGCCCAGGCTTAGGATTCAGGGTTTAGAGGCCTCTCTCTCTCTCTCTCTCTCTCTCTCTCTCTATCTATATATATGTATATATATATGCATGGATATATATACATATACATATATATCCATATACACACATATATATATGTACAGCGTATTTTTTCGCGTAGATGAGGATTGTAAACTCTGAGCCGGGAAGCTTACTGGGTACTCAGGCCTCAAACCCTGAACCCTTCTTCCTTACGCAAGTAGGTCTCTTTTCAAATGGGGATGTCCCAAAACTGTGGGTGCCTTTTTTCCAGGAATACGGATTATAGCATTTTGGGGTCTATATTGGGGTCCCCCTACTTTGGGAATCTACCGCTACCAAATCTTGTTCTCGAATTCAAAGTTTGTACAAGCAGAGAAAGTGCCAAGCGCATGAGGGCATCGTTCTTACCACAGTTTAGTTAGGGTTAGTGACGAAAGATACGGCGCTGTGCGTTTGCGGAGGCCACAGGTTAATCTATACCCTAAACCCTAAACCCTAACCCCGAAACCCTAAACCCTATAATCTATGTAACTGATATCTTGATGAATGCCTCCGGGAGCGCTGCAGACTTCAGGAGTGTGAACCTTTTCGGGCTTAGGGTTTAGGGTTCTTACTGAAGAGTGCCAAAACCCCAAACCTTAAACACTAAACCCTCAACCCCAAACCTTAAACCTCCTGTTCGGGGCAACTGGACTTACTGAGTTGACGCATTATATCCATGAAAGTGCACAGGATTGAAGGTTGTCTGAGGGGGCTTCGGTTGGTAAAAGAGGCATCTGGCAACCGTAACGTTTGGGGACTTTTGCGCTTCTTGTAGCTGGGTCATAAGTGCACATATCATTGAGTTACCTAAGCCCCAGACCCTAAACTCCTCAGCCTGAACCTTTAACCCCAAACCCTTGAACCCTAAACCCCAAACTCGATGAACCCTAAGCCCTTAAATCCTTATAGCTTTGGACCCTAAACCCTATATACCCTTATACTCTAAGCCCTGAAGCTCCAAGTAGGAGGGCTTCAGGCTTCCGGGCTCGCCCAGTATAGGGTTTATGGGGAAGGGTTAGGGTTTAGGGTTGATAGGGTTTAGGGTTTAGGGCCAGGTATTCTGGACCCAACAAATTTCAGCCGGCAGATCCCAAACACTAAACCTCGGCACCCCAAGCATCTCAAGAATTCCATAAACCCGCAGCAAAGCCTTAAAAGCAACCATGGCCAACTTGTGGCCGTGTGCGTATTTCCAGGAAAAAAGATGTCTGCCTTTTCTGCCATAAGATACAAGTGTTTTTTTTTTTGTTGGTGGTGGTTGGGGGGGGATAAAAGGGCCCAAGTCATCAATCTTTGTGGCTGCTCTCGACCTAAATCCTTTTCGAGCGGCGCCCTTATCAAGTGGATCCATTAGGAAAAGTTAAAGTCTGCTGCGAAGCTCTACTCTAGAACCCTAAGCGCAGATCCAGTCCTTTAAACAGTCCCCCACTAATCGTTCAACGGATGCTCACAAACTCCTGATGTATCCCCTAAATCCCAAACCCTAAATCCTCAATCCTTAGCCCTAACACCTTATACGCCCTATTCAATTTAATGTAACCCCTACTTTGACGAACTCTCACATCCAAAGCTTACCCCTGCACGCAAAGACCGATGCTTGTGACAAGGACCCTCAACTAAACAAAAGCAAAACAGCTCAAAACTCCAGATGGCCCCGAATCTTGCAACCCTAAACGCTAAAACCCTACCTAAAACACTGAACCCTACAAACCCCAAACACCCTAACCAACATCGGAAACCATAAGCCCTAAATCCTAACACCCTAATCCTAAGGGTCCAAGGACCCATATAATAGGGTTGTAGGGTCCAAATACTATGATATTACTGGTATTTGGGCCCTAAAACCCTATTATTTGGGTCCTTGGACCCTTATATAGCCCCCATATATCTCTATATATCCCCCTAGAACCCCCCTTAAAGGGATCCCTATTCTTTGGGTCCTTGGACCCTTAGGGTAAGCGCTTCAAGGCATGCCGCCGTGGAGGGGGAGCACATTGAGGTCCGCACCTTTACAGAGCCCTCCATGGAGCCCTTGAAATCTTGGGGTTTAGGGGTTTAGGGGTTTAGGGCTTAGGGGTTTAGGGTTTTAGGGTTTAGGGTTTAGGGATCTTGCACCACCTTAGGTCCCTAAAGTCCTAGGAATTA
>CAJNIZ010002447.1:2095-22835 GCA_905231905.1 Symbiodinium pilosum
CCTTTTAGGTACAAAGGTTTCACACACACACACACACACACACACTACTCCGACAGCAAGAGGACGACAGAACAAGAAGCACCCTAGAGTTCTGGGTTTAGGGTTCAGGGTTTAGTTTGCTCAGTTACCCTACACCCTAAATCCTAAACCTTAGCGTAGGGCTTGGGCTATAGGGTCCCAGGGTTTATGGTCTAGGGCTGGATAAAGGAAAATCTTGAACCACATAGAACCCTATTGTCGAGCACCTCCCTCCATCCATAGTCGGATTCCAGGTTTGTTTGTTGTATGTCAAGGTTTGGGGTTTTCGTTTAAGGTTGCGGGTTTAGTGTATAGTATATAGAGCTGGCCCCAGGAGCCTAATGCTCTCATCTCGTCTACTTTTTTGGCGGGCTTTCTTTATCCCAATCTGCCTGAAGCTCTGGATTCCATACTGAGGAGCTCCTTCAACTTGCAACCCTAAACCCTAAACCCGGAACCCTCAGGCTTTGGGAGGCTGCGGAGCCTGAATACCCATGAGATGGAGCGCATGGGGCAAAGGATCTGCCAACAGGCCTCGAACCCCAACCCCTAACCTTAAACACCTGAACCCTACAAAAAAACGGAACCCTATATACATAAACCCGAAATAAGCTTTAGAGAAAAGCACCGACATCTTCCTACAATCACCAAGAGCAAAGACCCAAAACCCTACGCCCTGCAAGCTGCCCCAACGCGTAATGCTGGTATTTTCCCTGATTTCCGAAAGAGTATAGGGAGCACATGGCAGACACGAAAACGCCCGGCCCGAAAACCCTAAACCTCAAACCCTCCGACCTACTTTTGGTACTCAAAATCCAGCAAGACCCTAGTATACAGAACGATCAAAATTCCCAAGGTATAAGGTACTCACGTCGCTTAGGGCCATGCAGTAATTTTGGTACCCTACACAGCCTAAACCCTGAACAGAAAAAGGGCCTAATGTCCACCGTAGTTTAAGTCGAGACTCTTGGCTGTTTGGTACGAAGCCACCGGCACCACGGAATTCAGCGGCCCACCCTGCTGTAGGACTTGGAGAGATGAGGCGGACTTAGTGTAGATGTGCATACATATATACACATACACACATATGTATGTACATACATATAGAGGTACATACATATATATTTCCACATACACACACACACATATCCATATTTTTTAATGGTTTAGGATTTAGTGTTTAGGCTTTGGGATTCGGGGTCTAGGGCTTAGGGTTAAGGGCTTAGGGTTCAGGGCTTGGGGTTTAGGGTTAGTAGGGTTTAAGGCTTGGGGACGAAACATTGTACAAGTCTGCGGGGCGTTGGTGAAAGTGCCTGAATCTGCCTGAATCCTCAACCCTAAACCGCGCGGCCACGAAGACATGACACACATGGACAGGGCAGGTAACCCACCCGCACTACGTCTGCCTGAGCCGTACGTCTTCAACCCTAAACCCTAAACCTTACAATCCCGGAGTGGCGTTTAGAGTCTGGCACGGAAGGTCGAAGCTCGTCTGGACTGTGGAGCTTCGAGCTTGAGTGACTTGTTGGCCTAATTAAATTACACACCATGAAGCTTCGGGTCTTGAACAAGAATCGCCATAAAACCTTTGACTCCAAAAATCGTGAAACCCTAAACCTGCAAGCTTTCTTCCCAAAATTAGGGTACCTTTTCAGAGGTCCCCGTTTTAAGGATTACAAAATTGTGTGGTCTATATTGGGGTCCCCTTATTTTGGGAGACTACCACATCATGCACCCCACACTCGCCCTACGGCACTACAGTGCATGCACAAGAATAAGACCCTCACTACAAAAACTTATGGTATAGTACGATATATTATGGTATATCATGGTATAGTATGATATACTTAGGAATATTATGGTATATTATGGGGTATTTTAGCAGATTACTGTCCATCAAAATCAAGAGTATCAAGTTTACACTTCTAAACCTTGCTTGTCCATCAGCAGTATCACCTTTACACTCGGAAATCCTAAGCCCTCAAACCAAGAGTACCATGACCACCACTGCGAGCCCTTCATCTCGGGGTCAAGGATTAAGGTTGCGGGTTGTATTCCAACTGAAGATCGAACCTTTGGCTTCCTTCATATAAATTGCAGGACCTGAAAGTTTGAGTGCTAAAGTTGCGGTAGATTCCCACCTTGTCATTTTGTGTTGAAAGAAATTCTGCAACTTAGCGCACACACACCCTACTCCCCGCTGCTTTGCACGATTCCTCCATCAAACCCCCTTCCGGCGTAGGGTCCTAAATCCAGAACTTGAAGCCCAATCCCCCAGCCCCTGGACTAAGGGTTTAAAGCTTTACTACGGTTAAGCCCGACAACCTACACCCCTAAATCCTTCAACCCCTCGACCCCTAGAATCCTGAATCCCTAAACAAGAATCCTGGAACCCCTAAACACCCTAAACCCTAATCCCTAAACCCGAATCCCTACAACCCCTAGACCCCCACAATCCGCGAATCCCCAAAAACCCAAACTCCAAGCCTCGTTCTCCTCTCCTCTGGCCCACTCTTGGGTCCACTGGCAAATCCTCGGCGGGTTCAGACTTATGGAGTTATGGGGTTTAGGGTTATGGGGATTCTATCAGGACTGTATAGGGGTATAACGGTTTGAGGGGTCCGCTGGCAAGTCCTTAGCTAAAAGCTTCTGAAAACCAAGCCATGCACACGCTGCAAGCTTTGAGGTTTAGGGTGTAGGGTTCGGATGTAAGAAAGGCTTTTAGAAGTTTAGGGACTTAAGAGTTCAGGGTCTAGCGGTTAGGGGTACAGGCTTCGGGATTTAGGGATTTAGAGGTGAAGGGTTAAGAGGGCTCTAGGGTTCAAGGGTTTAGGGGCTCAGGGTTTAGGGGTGCAGGGTTTCATTGGGGGTTTAGAGTTTAGGGGCTAGAGGTTCGGGTTTAAGGGGGTAGGCATTTCGGGGGTTTTTGTGCTTAGGGGCTTTGGTTTGGGGGTTTAGGCGAAGGGGCTCAGCGATTTAGGGGTGCACCCCTAAGGTCGAACACCCAGGAGAATATGCCTCCAACGAACGCCGTATATGAATACACATATGGTAGTTTCCCTAAATTACTGTTCCCAAAATGGTCGAAATGTATATAGGGCCCCGTATTATAATGGGAACTCAAATATAGGACCCCGTATTATAGGGAATTTAGACCAATCCCCACATCCTTGGGAACCCTGATCATCCCGGGGTGCGGAGCCTTGTCGACACAGGCAGTGAGCTTTAACCTGCTTTCAAAATGGGATCCCTATAACAGCGACTATAGTCGTTTGGGGTTCATATTGGGGTTTAGGGTTTAGGGTTTAGGGTCCCCTTTATTGGGAAACTACCAAGTTGGTTTAGAGTTCTGCTTTGGGACTCCTCCAGCTATTTCCTCGCAAGGCTCAAGGTTAGGCTTCAGGGTTGTAACGTGAGGGCAATTAAAAGGCTTTTGCAAACAGGAGTATACAGGGTCGCAGAGGAAAGTCGAATGATAAAACCCCTAAACTCAGAGGAAAATCGTAATTGTAGTTTCCTTTTTCTGTCAATAAATGAACTCTAAAAACCACTAGAATCCATATTCGACAACAAAAAGAATGGCAGTTGTCATGATTTTCCGGTACCCGTAAATGTCCTTGACATAACCCATGAACCCGGTCAATGAATCCTCACAGCCCTACCAGGATGGTTTCAACATGCGCTGCGGGCACAGCAAAGTCTGGGAAGCATGTGTAGGGTTCAGGGTTTAGGGCCTACACGAGCTTCCAAACATTTTGGGTGGCAAAGTGTTACCAGATTTCCTCCATCAACCATGCCGACCGCGTGCGATCGCTTTAGGAAAACTACAACTCAGCTCCCCAGGAAAGGAATCCAATTACCCCCCGCCCCCGCACCACCTTGGTAAAAACTTGAAAGCCCCACAATGCTTGCCGGTGCGACCCGCGTTGCCGCAGCCGCATCAGCCTTTGAGGAAGAGATCTTGATATCTTGTGGGGAGGTTAGGATCTTCATGCCTCAAGGTGTGGAGCTAAGAGTTCATGTGTTTGCATGGTTTAAACTGGTGGGAATGCGGAGGGTATAGCTACATGCCAGGCTCTCGCAGCATACTTACCTATGAGGCCTTTCCTCATGTCCCGCACGTCGTAAGACCCTAATTACACGCCCAACCTCAATAATAAACCACACAGCCCAGGATCCTACCACCTTGAACGTGTCCGGAAACCATGGGATCTCCCCGAAGAAAAAACCATGATTTCACTCTACTTGCATGCGCGTGTAAGTTATTATATGTATATGTATGCATATGTTCCTCTACGCACATGTATATCTACATACACATGCAGCAGTGTATGTATGTAACATATAAATACGTGTGTATATATATATATGTATATACATATGTATTCATATATACAGACATATCGCAGACATGTATAAATATACAGATTGCTCACATGCCGCGCAATAGACATAGGAACAGATATACACAGATATTTGGCAGTGTCCTTGTAGCACAGATGGAAACCTAGCCGATCATTTCCCCAAAGCTACGAGCCAATGCAAACCCTAAACCCTCAAAACAACAAACGCTCAAAACTTTCCAGGGTCCCAATTTTCAGGACAAGTTCAGAATTCAAAAATGCAAACGCAAAATCAGCCCTGCCAAGCTCCACTGTAAGCAATTGCAGACAAGCCTGAGAACCTAAACCTGCTCCGGGAGGCCGAGAGGCTGTGCCGAGGCAAAACCATAGTCAATGACCGCACCGCCAGGGGAGCTGATTCGCACCACTGCCTGCCAGGGTTAGGGTTTCTTTAGGGTTTAGAAGTTGCGGATTCAGGGGAGGTGTAGGGTTTAGGGCCATTCCCTACCCCAACCCAAACTTAGCCTGAGGGCTGATGATTTGTAAAAGCAAACAGGAACTGGATCTCCCCAGTAGCAAAATATGGGCCACTCTTCTGTACTCTGCGAACAAAATTCCTTTTGGGGGTCCTATGACCTACCTGAAGCAGTTTCAAGTGGGTGACCACTAGAAGCTGAGCCCAGTTTGGGCTTTAGTCTGCAACAGTACCCTAATAGGCACCCCAAACATGGAACCCCAAGAATATAGCGAGAGGTATATTCGCATGGTACTGGTACTATATTATTGGGGTTCCCTCTTGGGGGTGTCCATAAGAGTCCCTGCAATACAGTGCACCGGAATGTGCTTCTAGGAAGCAGCGGAGGTACATGGATGATTGTTGGCTCCTGTTCGAAGACATCTTGTAGAATTGAAGCCGGGAGGGGATCTGCACCGTCTCTGGAACCAAAAAACTCGTACCTGATAACAATCTCCCTCGAAGGCATGTTTTTTTATAGAAGCGCCTCGTCATGTTCAGTGGCACAGTGCAAAATGAAGGAGACCGTGTCACGGAAATCCTGGAAAGCTCAGTGCTCTGGGTTTTGGGGGCGGTCATCACGAATGATCGGTGAACCAAAGCAAAAGGAACTTGTGGAAAACGAAATGGAAAGTGGGGGCTTGTGCAACGCATGGGGGAAGGGTGTAGGGGCTTAGAGGCATGGGATTTGGGGCTTTCACCTTTATTCATTATTTATCAGGCTCTCTTCAGACGAGTCCTACGACAAATGAACCGATCATTTCCATACACAATGCATGCTTCAGTGCTTGGCCACCCTTCGCCATACTCTGGATACCACACAGGTTGGAGAGTTCTAGGCTCACCGGCTTGCTAATGCTGGTTGTGACCATGAGCCTTTCAGGTCTTTACTGAGCCTCTTGCTATTCATTAGATGCCTAGGACCAGGCCCACACCGTCCAACACAAATCGCAAAAGTGGAGCTTCCAACGACGACCTGGAAATTCCAGGATAAAGGCGGCATCTAAAATGCCCATGACACACATGTCTCATTGTCCAGGGCACATGGGCGAAGTACTGGTACTGCAAAGGACCGGCGCAAAGCAAAAGACTCCTTTGACCGCATCAAAGAAACCAATGGCGGCTTACAGCTCTAAGGCTCTTGGTGAAACATACTGTCAGCGTCCCTTAAACTCCTGTTTCACTCTTCACTCCCCACGGGCCCAAAAAACTGTCGCCTCTAGGCGCTTCTTCATGTTTTTGCCTCCAGGGACACCTGGCGAAGCAATGGGGCTTTGTTGGGCAGCAAATGTCTGGCGGCTTCCAGCTTCATACGGAGATTCCTTGCATGAGGATTCTCAGAAAAAGGAAAGCATGCTGGGGCCACTTTCTATAGCTGGAAGCTCAGGGACTCCAGATTCGTACCATAACAAAGCCGAAAATGCGGCGCACATGCTTCCAACACATCTTGCAGCTGACATCGGAGATTGCTATAGAAATCCTCGACATGTGAGCTCGTGTCTAAACTCCCAGTATCCCCTTTAATGACCCATACAATACTCCTCTATGTAGCCCCCTATACAACCCCGTTAAAGGAGTTTCGGCTATAGTGCGCAAACCTGAAAGTTCGCTTTGACACAAGCAGACAGTGGAGCTGCAAAGGATCCTGGCTGAAACTTAGTGTTTAGGGTTTAAGGTTTAGGGTTTAGGGGTTAAGGTCTTCATTTTACTGGTCCTTCGCAGGCACTATGGGAATATATTATATAAAGTAGGCTCATGATTAATAACCCCCCTCCTTTGAAGGGCCTTAATATTAGGATCCCTATGAGAAACCTTATAAAGGAGAGGGGGTTTGTTAATCAGGGTCTAGGTTACTGGTTCCTAGTAGGCAATATGGGAATATATTATGTAGGGGTTATATAGGGATGATTATATTCTCCCGTTCCATACTGAGAACCAATAAGTTATTTGAGGGACAGGTTTAAGCCTAACGCAGCCAGTAGCACCAAACACCCTATGAATACGTGGAAAATCTCCTACGAAAAATCCATGAAGGTTGCCAGCATAAACCCTCAGCAACCGTGTGGAACATTGACATGCTGAATTTCTCTCCACACACTATACACCTTTACACACCTGGTACACTCCCGAAACCTCAAGCTGCGCTATATACCAGATAATCCCCCTATAATGCCCTATAATCCCTATATAACCTTGTAAAATTATCCTTATATTACCTCTATATATATATATACCCTAGAATCCTTATATAACCCTATATAACCCCCTTGCCTGCGTCAAGGCTGCCGGAGGAGAAGTCGAAAACAAAGGTACGGGGTCGCAACCGTGCCTGGCATGTTTTCAGAATCCTAGGGATCCAAATAGCCCAATGTTGGTAATATTTACAGACTGTAGGGCTCAATGTAGGTACTATTTGTACTTCGGTGGTTATGTAGGGGAGTATTATAAGGTTTTCTTGGGATACTAGGAGTCAAGACTATGGCTCATATAGGGTCTGCGAAACAGAGGAGACTGACTCGGGTAAAGCTTCAGACCCGGAACGTGTCTTTTCAACAGAGGCTTTTGGAATTTGAGCTAGGCGTCCAGGGGTTGGCGGCTTCGGATGACATTGGGCTAGACTTCAAGCAGCTATCCAGTTGATGCAAAGTTGGGGCGGCATTTTTTGCCAATAGGGAATTGCTTGGCTTTCTCATCCTTGTTTGCCTGAAGCTCCTTCTGGTGAAGGCACTTACTTGTGCTGAAAGGAGAATCAATTTAGAACTATGCCTGAATTACGGTTCCCAAACTGGGGGGAATTCATTAGGGAACTGTGTTGTAGTAGGAACCCGACTACGGGGAGGGTACTCTAGGGGTCCACTCCCCCAACATACCTTAAGGATCTATGTAGGGCTTAGGATTAAGCACCGGTAAGGGGAGTTACTTGCAGATGCCAACGAAGAGTCCACGAATGGTAGGAAGCGGCTGAGCGGTCCACCTGCAAGTTTTGAAGGATTCCAGTACTCAATTGACATCTCTAATTGGCTTGCCCCCGCAAGCCACTTTCCCACACATGCTGGAAATGCTGACGTTGACATTTGGCCCTGGCGACTCCTGAGGTCATCTCCCGTTAGGAAAAATTACCATAATTGGTGGTAGAAACTATAGCAGTACATTAGCAAGACCCCTCTAAGAACAGTTTCTGTAAGGGGGAATAGCCCAAGATATTCCCTAAGCCCTGTAGCAACCCAACAAGTAGGTCTTCTCACCTTGCAACCCGGGTAACCCCATCCTCCGAACCAACCCCACCACCCCATCCATAACAATTGCAACCATTATCCAGTGATACAGTATTTGGAATCTCCGCTGTTTTGCAGGTGGGGGTTGTTTTGTTAGGAGTTGTTATACCTTTGGGAGAAAACCCAAAAAACCCTAAAGCGCGCTGTCATGTCAGTCTTAGCGTCATCCCTGCCATGGCCTGAATTGCAGATGCATCTTCCCCGGCCTGCGGCTTGCTGTGGGGCGCATTGTTGAACCATATTTGGGGATTTCCCAAAATTAGGGGTACCTTTTTAGGGGTCCCAATAATAAGGACTATAGTATTTTGGGGCCTATATTGGGGTTCCCCTATTTTGGGAAACTACCATATTTAGACTAATGATTATGCTGCCGGGGATAACGTGGATGATGCTGAGGTAAAAATGCCAAAATATGTAACGTGAGTACTGCTATCACGAGTACCAGTAGTAGTAGCAGTAGTCTTCGTAGTCATGGTCGCCATCTTCTTTGCAGCAGCAGTCGTAGTAGTCGCCGCCGCAGAGAAAGCAGCAAGTGGATAACAATACTGATAGCGGCGGCTTTGCACCACGCAATCTGGTGGCAGGATGGGCACCATAGAAAGTCCAGCATTAAGTGCTGCCCATGTTTTTCCATCAAATTCAGCACAGCATAAGCTCTCCCTATTAATGTTATTGCAGGTATTGCCAGTACTTGCACTACAGACAGGGAGGGCCTTGGCTGTCAACACTTGGTTCTTGCAAAGGGCTTCCCGTAAGATGTCAATTTTGGCAACAGGCAGTGACCGGTGCAGTCATTAGGCCAACTGATTCGCAAGACCCGAATCTCAAACCAAACGGCTCAGCTCAGAGAAATTGACCCTCCACAACCTTACAACTAGCTACCGATGGTGTGTACTTCTGGTATGATAAGTGCTCTTCTGTTCTAGATATGGCACAATGACGACGACCACCACTACAAATATCAGTTCCTGCAATACTCCCTAAAAGTTGATTAAACCCACCACTATTCTGGGAACCTTTGCGGAGTGCGGTTGATCGGCTATCACCAGGTTGCACACTGTGATTCCTGCTGGATCTCAATAACTCATATGCTTCTATGGGCTGCTGTCCCAGTTCTTTCAGTCTAGCACGCAGCACATAGCGACATCCGCACTTCAAACGACGACCCTCATGAATAACAACAGCAGCAGAAGTGCAGTACACAATAGTGACCAAAACAGGAACCACTGCAGTGCGCCGTACGACGGGCATCTCCACTCCATGCAACTGCGCCTTCAGTGCTTCCTTCACGTCCTCACTTTGCTTTTTCACCGCCTCTTTGAGGAGCACTTGCTCCTGGCCGATGCTGGTTGCTTGAGTTCAGGGTCACTTTCGACATCCGCATCTGGGCTGGAGGCAACGTCAGGGTTCTGCACGATTCTACACCCTAAACCTTTACTACAATCTGCTGTCGGGAGCAAAACCATGCATACTCAGAGCTAGTCGCTTGATGAGCTGGGACCAGCCTTTGGCTCTGTATTAGCCTTTAGGGTTTAGGGTTTAGGTTTTAGGGTTTAGTGATTAGTTTTTTTTTGGGGGGCGGACCCTTTCGGGTTTAGGGTTTAGGGTTTAAGGTGTTTAAGGTTTAGGGTTTAGGATTCAGGGTTTAGGGCTTAAAGTAGCTAGGGATGATTACATGGGGGAATCTAAAATGGAAATCGCGTAAAGGGATATGCAAAAATTGTTATACTGGAATTTGGGATTGAGTAGGAAAATGGAACCTACGAATGGAGAATCCAAGGGAAAAGAAAATGGAAAATTGAAAGGAAACTGGGGTTGCATAGGGGCTACCT
This sequence comes from Symbiodinium pilosum, assembly GCA_905231905.1. NCBI lineage: Eukaryota > Dinophyceae > Suessiales > Symbiodiniaceae > Symbiodinium > Symbiodinium pilosum. Next base: position 12,078 of record CAJNIZ010002447.1, read on the forward strand.
ACAGTAGGGCTCCAGGTATACAAATAATACCTACATCGGGCCCTAAAGTATGTAGATGTTACCTACACTGGGCTATATTTGGATCCCCTTTAGCTTTTTTTGCAGGTGGCATGGGCGTGGGAATCGCGGAAATATAAAAATCCGCTCTGACTGCAAACGATCGCCTGACCCCTTCCCGAAGTCCCGAAGGCACGAATGCAATTCTAAACTTCCCTAAGCCCTAACCACTAAACCCTAAACACTAAACCCAAAACCCCAAACCCTGAATTCTAAACCTTAACATCCACCCCTCCCTCAACTACACGTTCTGCTGGATTTCTCGAAATGTCGCGTACCCATCCCTGCTCCAAGAAAAATCAAGCCCTCATGTGACTTCTTCCACTTACTCCTACACCGTTTAGGGTGGAGGGCTTAGAGTTTAGGGTTATAGTGATAGTGCCATTACTACTACTGCTTCTCTGTTATCAATGTCATTATTACTACCAGGCTATGATCCAAATCTTTGCAAAGATCACCATGGTAGTTTCCCTAAATAAGGGGACCCCAATATAGACCCCAAAATACTATGGTTCTTATTATTGGGACCCCCCAAAATGGTACCCCTAATTTTGGGAAACCCTAAACCCTAAACCCTATATAACCCCTATAACCCCCTTTAAAGGGTACCCCTAATTTTTGGGAAGCCCCCATATAGATCTGAGCAAGCACCGTGGCTGTGCAAGCGGACAGCCTTCTTGTCAGCCTGTGCTGCGGCCTGCAACGCCGTTTAGGGTTTAGGGCTTAAGATAAAGGGTCTAAGGCTTAGGATTAAGGGTTAGGGGCTTAAGCTTTATGGTTATGGGCTTATGGTTATGGGCTTAGGGCTTGGGGTTCAATGTTAATGTTGTAAGGTTTAGGGCTTTGGGTTTAGGCTTGTCTCTCACGCAGAATGCTGTAACAAATCTGGTTTAGTAGAGCTTGCATAGAGAATATAGAGAGGGTTTAGGGGGCATATCACCCGAACAATGGAGAACCTTACAGAAGATGCAACGGAAAGCGAGGTTTGTACATGCAAATAAACTGACATAACAGTGCATACATATATAGATATGTGCATGTACACCTACAGATATACACATACAGTAGTTTATGGTCTAGAGCTAGCTGGCTGGCTGGTTGAACAGTAGCAGGGAGTGAAGGAATGAACAGATAGTCAAAACTGCAACCCTAAACCCTAAACCCTAAGCCCTAAACCCTAAACCGTGTGGTACTTGAGGATGAGATTGTTGTTGGTGCATGACGCTTCAGAGAGAGGCACCTGTGCAGGCTTCTAAGGTTGAAGCCATGGGCCTCTAGTATGGTCTCTTACCCCTGGGATCCCTAAGTACCTACTATACACCTTATACCCCCCCTTGAGTAGATAGAATATGGGGTATGTATGGGGATCTTGTCATAATATACCGAAAGCCATATTCTATCTACTTCAGGGGGACTATACATGTACCCTAACGGCTCCTTAGACTTCCCCTCAAAGGCCTAAGGGCTCATGTTAGCCATAGTCTAAACTCTTTAAAGGGGGTTCTATAGGGGATTATATAGAGGTGTATTCTAGGGCATATTAAAGGGAATACTAGGAGTTTAGACTATAGCTCATATTAGGGGCCCATACTTCTAACCTTACAAGGCTGGGCTATCGCTGTTCGAGCTCGCTAGTCGAGGCGTTGCCCAAGACATGCCTTGGTTCGAAATTGTCCCCTTGGATCAGTTCTCCCTTTTTTTTGGGATACCTTTAAAGGGGTTATATAGGGGTTATATAGGTTTAGGGTTGAAGGTTTCCCAAAATTAGGGTTATGATGCAAAGCGAATTGTGTAACAAGGGATTTCGCCCTCTCTGAAGCCCGTCTCGCCTACGAAATGGCACGTGGCAGACGACGTTGAGGACTTCATTTTTGCGGTTATTAGCTTGAGGGCACATGTGCTTTTCAAGCGTGACTCGGCATGGAGCCAAATAAATCAAAACCATACAGAAAGCACTCGTTTTATCTCGTTTTTGCATCTGCCGGCGGCAGTGTGGCTTTTAAAGCACAGAGCAGACATGCTCTTGAGTCCCGGCGCGGCGCATGCTGTCTTGGACAGGCATGCCACGAAAAAGTTGTACATGGGAACTCCTCTATGATTAATGGATCTTCTGGTGAGACAGACTTTTTGCCATCTTGTGCAAGATCTCCTGGATGTGTACAAACTGATCTCCGACATACCTGCAACAAACAGCTCTTGTTGAGCGGGTCAACAGCAGAAGCTTTGGCCTTTGCGACTAAAACTATCAAGGCTCACAGTTGCCCCAGGATACATGAACAAAACAGCATGCACAAGTCTTGCCTTCCTTAGATGTGACTGGATGTGCTTCAAACACGGGACCCTCAAAATCCCCAAGCGCAACATTTCTCCCCTAGGGAAGAAAAACTCGAAGGACTTAGGTGCATTGTTGTGGCTATCTATAGCTGTACAGTCCCCCTTAAATAGAATACGGGGTATATGGGGATCTTATTCTAATAAACCCAACCCCATATTCCATCTACTTAAGGGGGACTTTAAGTGAGCCGCCTCCTGAGAGTGACGAGGTCCTTCACTGTCGTTTGGTTCGAACCACGGAGTAAGAGGATGCTCTCCTTCAAGGGTTCCAGGGTTGTACCCCTAAGGTCGTACCCCTAAATGGTTTCCCCAAAATCGCCTTAATATACTCTATATGATCAATGTAGGATGCTCTCCTGTTCTCAGGAGTGGTGCAGATCTATAGCCCCCCCTTTAGTAGATAGAATGTGGCTTTGCGTATGTTATCCAAAGATCCCCATATACCCCATATTCTATCTAATTACTTAAGGACTTAAGGGGGACTATATCAGTGTCGTGGATTGAAGCCCCATCAATAATATTACAAATATTTACTATATTAATGCTGATCATATTAGTAAACTTAAGAAGATAAATGATGTTAGTTTATTCGGTTTAGGGTTTGAGGGTTAGACAAGTTTTCCGTCCCAACTTCCGTGATAGTGCCAGGTTCGGACCCTTTGGGATTGCAGTGGACGGGTGATGGGTGTGTCAGAATAGTCATCCTTGTCTGTGTCATTGGGGTCGGGTATTTAGTGGGGGTTCAAGGACCCTCTTTTAACATGTGCCCATGTGCCCATTTACCTCTATAGTCCCCCTTAAGTAGATAGAATATGGCTTTGAGTATATTATCATAAGATCCCCACATATCACATATTCTATCTACTTAAGTGGGACTATCGATTCAGGTTGCCAGGTTTAGCTTCAGAGTCTCAACTGGATCACGCATCCTCATCCATGTACCTGCCTTGCAGCCCTGTGCACATCACAGTCTTGGCATTTTGTTGGGACGACAAGATAAAATCAATTCAGGATGCCCCATGCAATGTAGGGGCTTCAGTTGCATGAGGAGGTCACCCTGCAGGTCTACGCCAATCTCTGGAAATCTTAAGCATCAGGCGCCGCGATGCCAGGGAGTTCTTTTGAGGTTATGGGAGGGGGGATACTGGGTACATGTTCCGATGAGCAATTTCAAACAGACCTGTCCAACACACAGAAAAAACACTGCAGTCCGATATGGGAGGAGCCGCGTACAACCATAGGGACCAAAGCCCTCGACATCCAAGGCTGTAATCTGGGTTGCTGTTGAGGAACTGAATTTAAGATACCATACTGGGGAAACCATACTAACTACGATATATACCCATTATGGCACGTTTTAATGTAACAGCCGCCCAGTAATACACTGTAAGGCCTAAGCCCAGCAAGCCACAAAGCATGAAATCTGTGATGAGCCCAGAACTGCAATCCCTGACTGGTTTGCTGTTAAGGAACTTAATTTCAGTTGCCCTAATGGGTATGGGCATATATATGTATATATATATATGCATATATATGTATATATATATAGAGGTTTCCCCAATATAATAACTTGACTTAAGTTCCTTAAATCCACAAATTACCACAGTTTTCATATCATTTCCATGTTCTTTTCCATTGATTCTCCATTATAGGGGGATAACATACCCTAAACCCTAAACCCTAATATAGCAACTTAAACTATAGAAGTTCCTTAACAGCAACCCAGCTGAGCCCGCTCCAGCAACTCTCCAAAACTGATCGGCTGCCCATCTTCCATGAGGAGCTTGCCATACTCCTTCACTTGAGCTTTAGGGTTTAGGCTTTAGGGATTTAGGGCAGCCATTGTCGAGAAATCGTTAATGGAGACCCATGACTAATGCCCCCCGTTTTAAGGGCCTAAATATCAGGATCCCTATTTTCCACACTGTTAAGGGGAGGCGGTCTGTTCATCATGAGTCTGCATTAGTCTTCCCACTCATCTTTATGTTCCATAAACGCTAGATGTTCACAAGAGTTTGCGGGAGTTCTGGCCAAGACTGCGGCGTTCCAAAAAATATGGAGGCATCCAAACTATGTGAGAGCCGTTCTTTCTTGGGTCGCAATAGAAAATCCAACTCTAAGAGCATTCGTAAGTATCGTTGTGCTGCACAAAGAACTAGTCCACAAGCAAGGGCGGACAACATCTTTACAGTCCGCAAGGTACGACTGCAATTAAGAAAATGTCCTGGGGGCTCTGTGGTTCACATGCTATGTACTGGGAATTCAAAAGAACTCCAAACCATGTGTTAACAGTTCACGGATAGCTGTTGGACCCAAACTGTCAACCCAAGAGGCGAAAACCCTCACCTGAGTAGCGTTTCTTGGTGGTTGAACCTAGTAAGATTATATTCCTTATATAAGATACTATACCCCAAAAGGAGGATATAAGCTTACTCTATAATGGGTACCATAATATCCCCAAATAAAATACTACTCACCTGAGCTGGACCAGGTCTCCTTGGCAGCAAAATGATCCACACCAAGCTGGGAAAGCGCTGTCAATGCTTCAGGCCTATCCAGTATGCTGAAGAACTCCTCCAGGGTCGACTTACTTGGAGGGTTCATGTACCCAATAATTTTGTACTTGGGATTTGGGTAATAATGATTATAGTACAGGTTTTGGGTAAGTATATGATTATTGGGACCCATATAGTAACCTCAATTATCCCCATTATTAACCCACTTACTAAGCCCCCCTGACCCACCAAGTACTGGTTTCAGGTTTAAGGTGGTGTGTAGTAAGGAATGAAGAACCTTTCCCGACTATCGCTAAGCTGAAGGCCTTTAAGGCCTTCGGATCATCTGCTTGCTGGGCTCCGGGTTTAGCATTTTAGGAGTCACAAGAATCTCTTTGAACATAGGGTTACCCTGAATAACCGAGGGCTACATGGTGAGTGTTGGGGATTCTAGGCGTCTCTATTTAGTACGATGCGCGGGAAGAGTGTCATTTCAGGCCATGATAGTCTAGGTTGAGGGAAATTCATGCAAATAATATACCTGTTTTGTGAGGGGCCAAGGATCGCTGTGTTGATGCCATGGGGCCATTGGGTTTAGGGTTGTAGGGGTGGGGATCGTGCATCTAGGGGACTGCTGAAGAAAGTGCGAAGCACCACTGCCCATGTGTATACGAAACAATAGATGGCAGCTTCCATGAAAAGCGGGGCCCCAATACACAAGAGTCCTTTGTAGAAGGACTCTCGCCCCTGAACTTTGAAAACCCCCATAATTATTGTAATCCCACTAGGACCACGTGCCTTTAGCTGCCCAAAGAGAGGCATCCCGGCCAGGTTCATGTTTCAAGTTGGGCCCACGAGGCGCGGCAACCCCAAACCCAAACGCTCAAACCCGCAAAGCCTGAGAATTCTTGCAAGTGGCCACCCTGCGCTTGCCATCCCATCCTCATCCGCATCAGAACTTTTGCTACTGTACACCCTATGTACCCCTTAGGGCCTTAGGAGAGGGGTAAGTCTGATCTCCATCCTCAAGCGCGGATATCTACCATGCGCCCCCTAGCCTCAGCAACTATTTGCTCAAGGGCGGGCCCTTCAGGCACATGCTAAAATATCACTTGCACAACAAAGTTGTTTGCAGATCTCTATGCTAGCTAGACGTCCTCCTCGGTGAGGATGCTTTCAGCTGGCTGTGCGCCATCTGAGAGCATCTCCCACAACAGTTTCTTCCTGAGGTGAGGGTGTCTCAGCAAAAATCGACGTTCAGTGGATCGACGTAGGGGCTTCATAAGTTTCGGGTCTGATACCAATTCTTGAAGCGCGGGGCAGAAAACACTCGAAACTGTTATGAAGACGTTGGGAGCGTGCGATTGGGGAGGGCGTATCCCGGGTTGCTTTTCAGGAGCATAAATTAAGTTACTATAACCAGGAAAGCCTACTGTTTACAATTTTCCCAGATATCGCAGATTAAGTTGAACTAAGTTCCTTCACAGCAACCAAGTCTAGTTTAGCTCCAGGGCTTCGAACAGTGGAAAGGAGGAAGCTCAGAACCCCTTCAAGACTCTCGTGACTCTCTTTGGGCTGCCTATAATTCTGAGATGCATTAAACATTCCCACTATGATAAATCATCGTGTATGGGGGTTTCCCAAAAGTAGGGGTACCCGGGATCCTTATAGTCAGGATCATAGTATTTTGGGGTCCATATTGAGGTCCCCCTATTTTTTGGGAACCATGTATAGGGAATATCTAATGTTGCGGGCGGGGGGAGCTTTTGTTTTGTGAGCGTCTTTTTTGATCAGGTTGTTACTGCCAGGGAGGAAGGGGACGATGATCAATGACTTTGACCTTAACTAACATGGCTCAAGCAAAGGTGCGCGAATGCTATCTGGATGGCTTCGTGCTCCACGTCCGAAACGGTCTGAACAGCTTCCACCAATACCCCAATGAGCATGTTGATAACTATGAGCGAGCACAGCAGGATGAATATCAGCACAAGCATGCCCATCAGCCACCCTCCCTCGCGCGAGACCTGTTGAAAAAAAGGCTCCTGATCTGGCATCACGCACTGCACCACCAAGTTGAGCACCGCCCCATGAACAGATGGAAAAAGGCTCATCTCCAAGGGGGTATCCTGTGCCAGCTGCCGGAATGCAATGGCAAAGATATAGTTTATAAGCAGAAGGAGCACAAAGGTGAAGAAGACCGAGCGTGACGCGACCGTCAGCCCCTTGATGATGATCATCACTTCCTGTTCTGAGGGCAACAAGCTTCCCATCAAACAAATCAAACGTAGCAGCTAGTTTCAGAAGCTGAGTAACACTAAAATGCGCTAAAGCAGCCTAGCTTCCGGCATGTAACTCGCAACGCGGATCACACGTGTTATCCGAACCATGCGCAACATGCGGAGAACCTTATGGCCACACTCACCCTTAGAAGCTTTGCGGGCCGTACTGTCGTCAGTGAGATTTGACTAGATTACAACCCCTAAAGGTCCAAACACATATATTGGGGCTCTAAGACCCGAAAAAAAACAATTCGGACTATAGTCTTTGGTGCCTAAACCCCCATGATCGTGGTACTTTGACCCTCTAGAAATGTGTGCCACACGAGCAGGTCCGCTGCAGGCTTCTCCAAAAAAGGTGCCCGCACGTAGGAACCCAGGAATCGGATCACGTTAGCTTATCCATCTTAAGGGGTTCAGGTTCAAAGGGGAGTTCAGAATTCAAGGGGCATCATATTAGTTTATCCATGTTTGGGGGTTTAGGGCTAAAGGTGGATCAGACTGGCTTATGCATGTTTGGGGGTTTAGGGGTAAAGGGGGTTCATATTAGCTTATCCATGTTTAGGGCATAAGGGCGTAAGCGGGATGGTATAAGGATGTCCGTTGGCCTCTGGGGGCAGGTTCAGGGTAATAGTTGCGGGACAGATCCCACCTCCCGACGGGCATTCCTTATCAGCATAGCTGGTAATATTTGGGAATGTCTGGACTTAAACCCGTGGCTTGAAATCCGAATCAGTGCGCTGAGTCCGCAATTGGTTTTCTCCTTTGCGCCATCCGTGCAAAGTCACATCCCAAGCAGCATGTTGACCTGCGCAAGGGGATAACATATGCTACGATTGAGGTGCGAATGATGAAATTTGATGACAGCCTCATCCTAGCTTGGGGCTGTTTTTCCAAAGTGGTGAAGCAAATATGTGGTAGTTGCGATAGCAGTAGCAATAGCGATGACTTTTTTGTTTGACATAGATGTTGATGCAGCTGTACGGGGTGTCCTTGCTTGGGTTGTTCTTGTTGTTGTAAGTGTAGCTGAGCAAAACCTTGTGAGTGTTTCACAGTTTCACATGTTTCACTTCAATGTTTCACCGTCTCACCCACTGCTGCTGCTGTTGCTGATATCATGCTGCTGCTGCTGCTGCTGCCCTCCCTTGACAGTGACGTAGTGCTTTGCATGTTGCAGTGGCTTGTTGTGGTTGTGCGCATGTGGGCCATGTTCTTGTTCTGCTGAAACCTTGCATCTGCATGTGATTGCCGCTTGTCACTATCCCTTGACTGCATGCAGCCTCATGTTGCACCGACCGCTTCACTTCATGCCATGCGTGCGAGATGGAGAGAGAGACAGAGCGGAACATGAGACTGTTGTTTGCACATTGCAAGCAGGCGCCAACGAAAAATGTTTTCAGCCGGTACGAGTGAAAGTTCCAGAGATAGCATCGAATCTGGCATCCTAGCTACGTTCGCTCCAGTTCCAGGCTAGCACTCAGAGAAATCGTTGATTCATTGACTAATCACAGATGAAGAAGGCCTACCTGCCTCTGGACGCGAGCACAAAAGAGATGGACTTCATATTTCAGTGGCATTGGCATTGACTGGTATCCGTCATCAATCAGCTGCCACCACTCAACATTGCAGTCAGGCATTGAATTAGCGAGACCGCCTCAAAGTGCAAGCATCTACTTTGACAAGTGCTTAGCGGCGCTGCACACACGCAGCTTCTTTGCAGGAGACTGTACACCCTTTGAAGACGCACGGGACATCATTGCTGCCGCAGACAGCCCTCCGCCCTGCATGATTCCGCCAAAGAAGCCGAACTGCTTCAAGCTGTCATCTGCACGCGACCATGTGTCCTCATCTGGAGCGAACTCATGGCCAGGGTATGGACGCTTGACGCCCTTCCGTGGCTTCCACTCCTCACCCAACCTGCAAGCGAATAAATGAGACATGCCTTATCAGTAGTTCATCACGCATGCGTGTGCAGCTCACTCAGCTCACCTACATTTCCTAGTTTAAGTCCCCTGCAAATGGCCACGCGTCAGAACCATGTACGGATGTCCATCGATGACCTTCACGAGAACGGGAGTCAAGTCTGCCTCATCTTCCGAAAGGCCCAGGTAATGGAGCTTGTACCTCAGCTTGAGCCCGCGGTACTCCATCTCATGGTCTGCTTCGCGGACCACCATTGTTGGTCGCTTAAGGTCCGTAGGCGGTATCATCCACGCAGGGCATACTGCCTCCGCATCCAAGTTGTCCATGCCCGAGCCGCTGAGATAGAACGTCAATGGGCACAGGGCGCGCTCATCATCTGCTTCTGCACCATGCTGCCCTGAGCAAGCACAACCCATAACTACCAGCAGTCACACAACAGAAACATCCCCATGCAACATATGACAACATGCACCATTTCTGAACTTCTTCTCTCACCTCCAAAGCGCAGCCGAGTGACGGTACTGCAGTGGCTCATGTTTCCCTTCTGGACCAACAGCAAGCACTGCAAGTGGCACTGTGGTCATAATTCGAGGAGCTTTTCCAATGAGTGGTGCTGTGTTGCCTGAGCATAGTCAAGCACAAATTTCAAGAAATAAACGCTTGAGCAATAGTTATCTCATTGTTCGTGCGTGCAGTATCAACAGTAAGCTGACAGTGAACCGCCATGGCCATGGCCCAGTTGCTGACATCACCCCAGAAGTAGCATCGGAACGATGCACGAAATTTTTCGGAAGTCACATCTTCCAACTTGGCCCTGGCGCCATCTTGCCCTTTGGACAATTCATCATAATCATTGACAATGGCAGTGAGAGACTCATTCAGCTCCAGACGCAGCAGCACCTCAGTCGATTTGATAATCTTCTCGCCCTTCTCCACCGATTTCACAGCAAATGTGATGGCCTTGCTGCATCCGTGTGAGTCCTCGTATGTCCTGTAAAGCTTCTGACGCAAGCCATGTCCACTGAGATTCCAAAGACTCACTGCACAACATGTGGAAAGATATGAGTCACCACTTGCACTTACGCAAACAGACCTGGTGCCGAGAAACATGACAACAGACACATCGCATCACTCACATGGTACACAACTCTCTCACTCTCATGATCACAACGCACTGCCTGGATTAAATTCTTCAATGCTCTGGTCCTGCACTGCATCATACTGTCTGCGGCTAGCCGGAGCCGCAAATCCCTCAAAGTCTCGGTCGAGTACAGCGCACCAGGACTCCCATCGATGCCCTTGCCCTTGCTCACATGGTCAGACGCAAGCATACTCAAAGTGTCATAAGACACAAGCCGGATACTGCTTGCGCCACGAGCAACTCCAGGGGTCGTCGGCGGAGCCTTTGCTGAGTCCGTGCGCTGTCCACTCTCGCCACCAACATGGAGAGGAGCATCTTCGGTGAGCTCATCAAGGCAAACAGATCCTTTGCGGATGATCGACAGCAAGCCGCTGCTGTATCCACTGGCAATTGCGTCTACGTCAAAGGGGTCACACATTCCATCCAACTCGGCAAACACTGTCTGATGCTCCAACACCAACTCCCAAAGCTTGTCACCGTGCATGGAGACACGACCCCTTAGCCCTCTGCAACACAGCTGCAAGAGGTAAGC
>CAJNIZ010002447.1:36280-61338 GCA_905231905.1 Symbiodinium pilosum
CTGCCACCATTCCCACGTCCAGCACAATCATCGTCCCCACTACCACGGCAACCATCGGCACCAACATAAAACGACAGCACCAGCAGCGCAACCAACAACGACACCAACACAACCATTGCCATTCTCATCAACACCAACAGTCGCAACACAAGTTCAAACTATTGTCGCTAGCTGTAGAAGCATGCGCTCACCACCTACAACAACCCGCCCGCTGCCAGCTACGTACATGTCACAAAAAAAACATGCAGACATGATTCGACTGCCAAGAAGAGGTTGCCGCAGCATGTCTGGATGATGATGATGCTGCAGACGTTGAATCCACAGCTGCAAGAATAACGTTTGGAAACATGTTCGGCAAAATGCCTGGAACAGCTGCACACACTGTTGCAAACGCCGCTGTACGCCTCGCGTTCTCACTTGTCAAGTGGCTGGAACAATGAGGATGCAGCGTTAGCCTGCGCAGCACACAGTCCTCGAATGGTCCTTGCGTATGGCCGCACAATGCGCACTGCTGTTCTACCCTTGCTTCCTCCAAAGACACCTGTTCATCCATGTCCCTCGCGTGCAAACAAAGAGCAGCTTTGTACAACTGAAGAAGTCTGAGAGGAGTAGGAGGCAAAACAGGACGGTTCTCCTTGCGTACTCTTCTGACAGTTTCCCCCACTGCCGGCATAATGATATTTGAAGTATCAAACCGTCTCGCTGGCGATGCGAAATTTACGGGGCACACAATCCGATTCAAGTTGTCCAGACTCACTGACCTGCCCATCGCAATGTTCTGCCTCGACCACTGTACAAGGTAAATGCTCAAGGGCTCGTTGTCATTGCCAGCTTCCATCAGCAAAGTGAGTTCGCCTCATTCAAACAGCAATGCCCATACTGTGCACCCAGCACGAACAACAAAGATCGATTTGCAGACACTCTACCTACTGGCAAACAACTTTTGAAACCACTTCTTGACTTCTGCGCACACATGCGTCATAAGATCAAACACCTAGCACGTCGTCTCTCACAAACGCTGCCGGCAACTATTATCATATGCAGGAAATAGTGCTACACATGCTTGACTGCATCACACTCGCACTCGTCACTGAGATACAACGCATCACCAAGCGTCTGCTGTCGCCAAGAGGACGTCGAGCATGTATCGAACGGTGCTCCAATGCAGCGCACACTTCTTGCAGTGCTGTCTGCCATCCCGACCACAATGCTTCCAACTCACGTGCGCTCACACGTGGTGCGCGCACAAGGTGCTGCGGTCGCAGCAGCCTGTGCCTTCTCCCTGGATTTGTCAGTTGCATTGCCCTGTTGCCCCGATGTTTCCGGACCGGCGCTTGCAATTCCGTTCACAAACAACTCCTGCAAGAATGCTTCTGTCTCCTGCTCCACTGGAGCCATAGTACCAGATGCGTCCTTCAGTAGCATCTGAGCATGTCGCGCTGCTACTCTCTCGTCCACGCCATTGATTTTCATATTTGCACCCGCCGCTGCTATCTGAACGTTCAAGTCGTCCAGTGCCGTGACATCATCGTCAGATTCATCATTCTCGCCCTCGGGCACATCATCCAAGCCATGCAACAGCCGCATCAACTGTTCATTGTCCAATGTGCTCGGGTCCTCGTGATCTTCTTGGTCATCTGGGTGTTCGGCATCCTCCTCCTCATCATCAAGCTGATCCACTCGCGCATCATCCTGTGCGTCGGCCTTGTCCTCCAGCGCATGAGCCCGGTCTTGCCGTTGATAGCGAGCTCTCAGCTGGCACAGTTCTTTGGGAGCGTCAACTGGCGTCCACGATTGTGTCAAGACCGATTGTGTGAAGAGTTTCAACTTGATCGACTTCTTGGCCGCCTCGGTCACCCGGTCGTACATACTTGCGATGACATGAGCGCTCAACAGGAAATTGGATGCACAGTCTCTATCTCCACCGCCCACCTTTAGAAGCATTGCTTGAGATCGCGTCACAGCACACGCAACCCAAATGTCGAATTCATTTGCGGCCACGATGGCGCCGCCGCAGTGACCGCCTGCTCCCTGAGCACTACCACCAATGTCACTCTTTGGCAGCAGCAATGCAACCAATGTGTTGTCTGAAGCTTGCTTCCCATGTGCCCGGACTACCTTCATCAGAGCAGTGTTGTATTTCAGCGACCACTTCAATGCTGGAGTTGGCTTGGCCTCTGGGCTGTACACCGCTGGATCAGGCGGAGTCAGGGCCGTCTCGCGACATGCTTGCCAGCGGGTCTCGTCCTGTAACAGAGATTTGTGTCCTCCGTATTGAAGGAAGGCAGACCTTGCGAAGGATGCCGCCACCGGAATGACGTCTTTGTACCTGACCGACGCGCCAGTGTGTAACCCGATCAGTTTCCTCATGCATACCCTCGCGCTGAGAAGCTCGAGGCCGATCCTGTTATTGGCCGATCGCGCCACAGCCACCTTGATCATGCTATTCAAGCCTTCAAGTTCTTGGATATCGAGCCGAAGAACACTTCCTGCCAACAGGAGTACCGCTCTCAAGCGCCCTTGCGCGCGCACTCGCCCAGTGACCGCCGCATCTTGAAGCTCGGAGAAGCACGCAGTTCGAATCTTCTTTGTCGTATTTTCCAAACGCTCCACATCGGCGTCCAGCAGTTAGGCCGCTACTCCTGACAGGATTGTGTTGTGTTAAAATAACACGCGTTACCAAGCCCCCGCCCCAGCAAAACTCTACGGCATCACACAAGCCAACAAGCGTGTCATGTGCATCACATTGCAACCACGAGTGCTGCCGTCTGGGAGGAAGAAAGGCTGTCGTGACTCATATGACCATGACGGAACATACACTGAAATACAACCTCTACCAGCCTCTACTTAGCTCTGCACGACTCCAAGCGCACTCACAACAACTCATCCATTGCCTTTGCGCATGTCACACGGACTGGCAGGCGCTTTGCCCAACATCCAAAAGATTCGAAATGGCCACCTTGGATGCCGTTGAATTTAAGCTGCCTTAAGCAACAGCAACAGCCGTCGCCCAGAGCATTTCCAACTCACGAAATATTGCATCCACGTGAGGTTATTGCTTCAAGCATCTGGCACATAAGTTTGCTTAAGCTGGCGGCAAGTATCTGAGAAAACAAGTTGAAGACTCGACGTTTGAAAGATGCATGGTTCAAGAGCACCAGCTGTGTAGCCATGCATTCCATATCATTCAATTCCAGACTGTTGTCTCGACTCCAGCAAATCATTGCCTTTAGCATCTCAAATGTTTTCCGGGTCCAGGACGGAACGTTGTTCCGAAGCTCCACAAATTCGTGGTCCAGCTGCTGCACACGCACAGTCACGAAGTCAACAATCGGAAGCTCATGAGATTCGCAATCTTTGGCGTAGGGATCACGCACACGCGCCGACATACTGCCACTATACTTGCTGAGTATCCCAAACATGTGTCGAATGGGGGACCTCGACATGTGGGAAGCTGCCATCAAGAACCAAAAGAGCACATCCTGCAAAGCCTCAAGTGAGCCCCGAATCCACTTGGTTACTCTACGTCTGTACTCCTGCGCTTCTTCAAAGCCAAGTTCGTCCAGATTGTTGCCGGCTGCATCAGCATCATCTGGGTCGCCGCCTTCTTGATCCTTGTAGGCGTTGTACTTCCCAGTAGCAAAGGTAGCAAGGAATGTCCGGACCGTATGATCAGGCGTGGCAGCAAACATGAAGAATTCTTCCGCACCTTGGACATATATGTGTATGTCTTGTTGTATGCGCGCCTGAGATGACTGACATGTAGCAACATTCGACAACAGAACCCAAACTAGCATGGATGCGCAATACACTTCAGTGAGATTAGCTACGGAGCAAGCAATCTGCGGAAGGCAAATCTATCTGGTTCAACATGCACGCGTACGAACGTGAAGTCTTCCGAGCTACATGGTCCGACGAGCGCTCTGAGGAAGTAAAGAAGCTATTTGTGTCTTGTAATATGGCCTGGACACAATCGATCGATCCCCATCTGCCAGCAACAGCTAGTGGAGGCACTGAACATGAGGCCTTGAACTCCCATGCGCCAGGAACCACAGCTTGCCAGGTTTTATTAACCTTTATGCCATGTGCGCGCCACGTGTGACATATCTTCGCCACTGCGCCAAAGTAGCCGTAGCCTCGTCCCCTTGCCCCCAACATCTTGTTCGTAAGAGTCATCATGTCTTTGCACATAAGATGCAACTGATGCTTGAGGCAAGGAATCTCAAACACAAGTTGGGATTCAAACCTCGGTTGCGACAGCAAAGTCCTGATTGATGCGCGGAAGCTGCACTGGTCAGGACCGCAATCTCCGCAAAGTGCCCATACATGAATGTGGCATTTCGGCAACGATTTGTTCCTCAGAATCCACTTGAGCGCAGGACATTGTCTAAGAGTTACAAGTTGACGCACAAAGTTTCTACAAAGTTATACGGCTACCTAGTATCTCCATCAGATCAGCTAGTTCAAGCCAGTTGGGAGCCTTGATCAAGCGCAACTGTTTCAGGACAATGGCCATGTTGTTCGCTGCCGTTCCAGTGGACACCGCCTGAAGATCACACCTTGATTGACAAAGCAAGTCTGCTAACTGCACATGTGTGGCACAACTGGAATGCAATAAGGCAATAAACTATCTTTGCGACTGCAACTTCAATGCCATGGTTATTACATGCTGACGAAAACCACAAACTCCACAAACGATGTCTTTCAGACTTTCTGCTGCAAGGCAAGCAACGCGGTGGTGTGAAATGCAAATGCTCTCATGAACTGGTGATTGCTCGCTATCATAGAGCTATCCTTCATTGCGGCAGATGTTATCAGAAGGCCCTGAAGCTTGCAACGCCGCCAAATGCCGCTGTTAGTTGCGTCTCCGCAGAAACTTGTGGCTGATAGCGAATACGCTCCCTCCAAATCCAAAGGTTTTGCCGGTGTTGCCTCCTCGCCAAAGTTGGGCATCCCCACCCAGCCTGCTAGACTCGCCTGTGAATTGGAACGCAAGCCCACGTCCAATTCAATCAACGCTTCCTGTGAAACGTCCTGCTGATCAAACGAGTCTGCGCTATGACCAGCAATAGGAGCCAATGCAAATGCAGCGCCTCCATCACACACACGCGGGACTTCCTGCGCGCTAGCGTCAGCATGATCATGGTCTCCACAGCCGGCAGAAAGGTCCAGTGATTTCAGCCAGTCTGCTGCTGCACGCAAGTTATCGCGAAGTTTGTTATGAAACGAGGCTGTACGACTTGCAAGCATTGCCCAAACAGATTGCTCGCTTCTAGTCACCGTTTGCCTTGAAACATCAACCAGTGCAGCAAGCGGAAACCCCACTGCAGAAGATACTGATAGCCCTTTGCGAATGCCCAGTGCAATGTAACCGCGGGCACTGAACCTGCCCGCAGGTTTGCCCTTTCTGGTTGCTTTCTCAACGCACAGGGCCTGTGTATCAGTCTGCTGGCCGTTTTGCTGATGCAGTTGCACTTGCAATTTCTCCTTCTGCGTGAAGGTTCTCTTGTTTTGTCGTTTAGCTTGCCTTAGCGCGACGGTCTTCGCATCAAGTTGCGATTGCAGGCTGTGGATTCGATCGATCAAGAAACCACGATGACAGTTCTGTAAATTGTCTTTAACATCATCCCAGCGAATTCGAGCCCTCTTAAAAGATCTGCTGCTGTCTGTGTCTGCCCCATCCTGTCCCGTAGCCGGGGAAATCATCAGTCGGCTGCTAGCACTCTCATTGCTGACGCTGATGCTTTCAACATCACTGTGGGTGGTGAGACTGTGCTGGCTGTCGGATCTTGTCATGCAAGCGCTTGATGCACTGACTCCACGCTTCACTTGCCTAGCATGCTCTGCTGTGGCCGGTGCTGGCGCCGAAGCTGACATTGTCGTTCGCTGATTGGCAACACTACACTCCACAGATGCAATCTGCTTCAAAAGCCGTTGATTGATCTCCCGCTGGATACATGAAGGCACATCCACGTCTACTGCTTGCAGCGAAGTGAACAAAGTCACTGCAAAAAGCAGAATACCAGCCCGTGATCTCAACACCACCAACGCGCGTCCAGAAACCTGATCAAAAAACATCATAATGTCATATGACTTGATGACTGCTTACATTTGCTTTTGCAAATATGAACCGATTCTCAAACGGACTAGTCAAATGTTCAACTCCTCATGACGCAGTCAAATTTTGCCAAGCTTGCCATGCTTGCCTGGTCTTCCATTGCCTTGCGTGCCAGCATCTGAGAAGTCATCGAACCCTGTCGCTTTGCAGTCGCTGCGGATGAAGATGCAGCTTGCATGGATGCCAGCACGTGAGTCCAACTCAGATCCGATCATATATATGTCATTTTGGGGTCTCTACGCCGCACGCACGCACACACACACACACATGTCTGACATGTCACCTTTGACACCGCGCAGAATCCAGAGCAATCAACAACAAATGCACAAGTCACTTCCGTTATATGTTTGCGTCAAAGTGGCTCAGCCTCTGGCATTGCCAGCGTGTATTCTATGCCGCCAGCAGACTCAGACCCTACATGGCACAAAGTTGCCAGCTGTAGGACGCGGGTGAATTTTGACGCCATAGCGTTGGCGCGATTTACAATGTCTATCCCCTTCTCATGCATGTACACTGTGTCACGCTGCCAGTGCAATATGACTGCACACACATCTCGGAATATGATTTCGTGCAGCAGGAAGTTCTAACATTCAACTATTTTTTGCACAAAACAATCTCAACCCAGCTCCCAACAAACACTTGAACACTGCCGGTTGTACATCATGCACACATGCAAAAGTCGGTGCACATCAGATTGTTGTCCCTTCGAAACCATATGCGGCTTCCCGCACATATCATAAATGCATCACCGAAAACAAACATGTCATTGATTTCTCTGCTGGGTGACACATACATGCATCACCGAAAAAAAGATGTCATTGATTTCTCTGCTGGGTGACACTCATCTGCAGACAGCCGAAAAATCTATGACTATGCCTTTTCCGGCACAACCACTACTATTAGGGCAACCTCCGTCGGGATGCTGGCTTGGCTGCGAGATTATTACTCTATAACCTCCCCGAGCCCACCTGTGGACATGCTTAGGGATGGTATATCAAGCTTTGTCAGGCCAAAATCTCCTGTGGAAATTACTTAGCATTGTATTTACAAGATTTGTTTGGTCCAATCTGATGCTGCGTTATCATACGTTCTGGTAAAAGAGGGTTTCGCACAAAATCCACTTCCCGTTGCAAGGTCTTTCCTGGCCCCAAAAAAAGCAGCCCCAGAAATATTAGGATTATATAGACCCCAACATTTTAAAGGAGAATTCCCAGGTAAGAAGATTTGATTTCCTAGGAGCAGATGCGTCTCCGATACCGCTGCTGGTGCCTGATGCACCCCCAGCAATCGCACCGAAGATTGGGACAAGCCATATCTCAACAATCCTTGGCCACTCACCCTGATCCCATATGAGCTGCAGTCAATACTGCCCCATGCAATTAATGGACATGGGTTCCTTATCAGCGAACCATACAAAACTATAAAAGAAGGACCCCTATGTCCACAGTTAAGAGTCCCATAACAAGGCGAATATTGTCAGTGGCTCACATGACTTCGGGCAGAACTCCGGGATCCAGGTACGCGCTCACTTGGATCTTTCTGGGTAGTGACAAATGGGAATCAGTTATCAGAAGCTCAAGAAGGGCTCGTCCCACAAGTCAAGCCATCGACAAGCTTTTGAGACGGGCTACGGTTTAAACCCTACAACAGACAAGCCTGGACTCATCAGCAGGACCAGCACGACATCGAAAAGGAACCAGCGATCTCTGCAAGCCCTCCGAGTAGAGGAGTAGGACATGTACCTGTTGCCCCAGGGATCCAAGTACGCACAGAATGCCTACATTGGGGCCTGAAGTCGTAAATATTACCTATACTTGGCTGTTTGGACCTAAGCCCTACACCCTATTATCACCTACATTGGGCTATTTGGATCCCTAGGGTCGGACTTGGGGACTCAGGGTTCAGGTTCAGGCTCCAGGCTGTAGGGGCTTTATGCTTTAGGGTTTAGCATGCGGGCTTAGGGTTTAGCACTTTAGCATGTGGGTTTGGCTTTCAGGGCTTAGGGCTTAGCATGCGGGTGTAAGGGTTAGGCCTTGTCTGGGTTTAGGGTTTGGCATGTCAGGGTTACATAGTTCTAGTCACGGAGAGGGGTTCGGTGCCAACAAAGCCCATCAGGACTAACCAGCCTGAACCATCCTAAAATGAGGACATGCAGGACTGGGGCTAATGTCGACACTCCTTGAGGAGTGTACAGTAATAGTCCCCCTTAAGTAGATAGAATCTGGCTTCGGGTATATTATAATAAGATCCCCATATAACCCATATTCTATCTGCTTAAGGGGGACTATAGGTTAAGGGGCTCATAGGTCTTATTACATTTCCCTTCCACTTTGTTCGTCTGCAGAGTGGGACTATCATCCTGGTCCTTGTTTTAGCACTGCACTTAACCATCTCAACCATAGTTAAAGCAGGAGGGAAACAAAAGAGAGCGAGGGTTGGCAGCAAATAGAATGCAAAGATGTGTGAAGTCCTTTGCTGCTCCTAGAGAGAACAGGGTGCCCGGAGACAATAAACCTAGGGCATGTAAGCCAGCCAACATGATACTCTGGAATCGCTCAACTTCCCTGTGAAGCCTGCTGCCTCCTTGGCGATCCTACGCCGTAAACCCTTAGTAGTAGTTTCCACGCTATTTTACATTATCCCAATACCGAAAGTATGATCTATCTTGGAAATCATGGTCTTCTAGTATAAAGTCATGCAGGGTTCTTAATATCTTTTGAATCCGCGAGAACCCTTGCAGAAGCCCAGTTTCCATGTAAGTCTCTATGCTCGTTTCCAATTCTCCATGATTGGCGTATCGACAATGGTACTTAGTGGTGAAGGTGTTGTAAGAAAATCCTGCGAAAAGTGGTCCTAATCTCGTAGGACTTCCACCCCCACAACCCCAAGCGCTAAACCCCAAACCCCACACACAAAAGCCCAGAATTTGACGAAACCCCCACCTGACCACCACTTCTGCGCCAAAGTACGCCAGGAAGCATAGCCTTTCTTGCTTCAACTGAAGTTTACCAAAAAGCTATAGACATTTTAGGTATAAGTTGTTATAATAGGAACCCAGGAACCCAAAAAGTATATTAAAGTGTAGGACTCCCATATTGGGTCAAGCGAACCAAATCCGCCCTCTCCCTAAGATTGATGACTACGGCCACCCCTGAATCGAAAGCGAGGAGCCCAAGTTACAAATCTCCCAAATCCCTACTTAATGGATTACAATAGTACCCCCTCCAAAGGTACCTCCCCAGATTTAGAACCCTATTAGGCCTTATCAAGCCTTATATAGTCCTTATTGGCTCCTTTAACCCTGGCGGTGGTACCTTTGGGGGGGGAGTATTATTGCAATCCCTTACTACTCATCCATCTGCAGGCCGTCTGCTAGGATTCCTTCATTAATCTTCGGCAAAGTCGTCTCTCTCTCTCTCTCTCTCCTGCTTAAAAGCCAGCCCTCTAAACTGCGAAGCCTAAATCGGTTAGTGGGCGGCACGGTGAAAAATCAGAGAAAGGAACACAATTGTAGTATGTGTTCGCTGCTCCTTCCCCAACCACAATAACAAGCCTTGCTTCACTTACCTTTGGTTAGCTGAGACTGAAGGAATGGACTTTTAATAGTAGCCCCTACATAACCATTATGGTAGTTTCCGTTTTCTTTGCCGTTCCTTCCTTCTCAGCTAACCAAACGCAAGTCAGAGGGGAGAAGCTCAACGGCCACGAAATGCGGGGATGCCTCCAGAACCTGGGTTGCTGTTAAGGAACTTAAATTAAGTTACCATAATGGGTATATATAGAAAATAATAAGGTTTCCTAAGCCCTAACCCCTAAACTCTATAGGGTTTCCCAATGCAGTAACTTAATTTAAGTTCCTTAACAGCAACCCAGGAACAGTGAGGGCAGAGTTGAACTCCAGGTCAAGAGCAATCCAGATTGCGTTTAGGCACGTCACGGCAAGGCTTATGCTCTCGAAGTGCTGGCTACGCACTAAATTCAAGAGCATAGGCCATCTTTTCTCATGCCTGGAGGTCATGGAGGACGTGTAGGGTTTAAGGGTTCCGGCTTAAAGGTCTTGGGTTCAGCTATGAAGGTGGTGCATAAGAATAATGCTCTGTGGGTACCTTTACTACGGAGCGAGCGCACCAAATCAATACTTTGGGTCAATCACCCTCCCAGTAACTATCCTCATTCCCCGTCTCAGTAACTATCCGTGAAGGGGCTCTCTCCTTTTTACCCTGTGTGGGAACAGTTACTTTAAGGGGGAATGACCTAATCAACAAACTTTAGACGTTGGCTCAAGGAGACGACACTCCTGAATACACCCCGGGCGCTCTTCCTGCGTGAAGGTTTTCAAAGTTTCAAATGGGGGCCTTTCACAAAGCAAGGCACTCTTTGGGACTCCCTCAAAATTGTGGGTATGTAAACCCCCAGATGACAGGATCCTGCAGGAAAGCTCTTTGAAAATCCGAGAAGGGCCACAATGCCCAAATAGTTGTGTACTTGTGTGCGCTAGGTGACAGTAGTGGAGGGCTTGCGGAAGGATATGCAGATTGGTGAGTATTGAATACTTGGACCCTGAGGGATTCATGCAACTTTACGACTTTTGCTGTTTTCAGCTGGGCCGGGTTCTTGACTTGGCAAGAGGGTAATATTTATGTGTATGGACAAGCACCGAAATTACTTCAAAAGAGCAAAGCATAAACAATCCTGTGTCCAGTACAAGTTGCTTCTCCTGCTGCTGCATTTCAATGCTCTCTTCCCCAAACTCGTTGACGGAGAGCTCCCTAAGTCGCTCCACCTTAGAGACTGAAAACTGCAATAACATGGGGTGATAATGACTAGGTTCCCCAGTAACCCCTTAATAATAAGGGCATCCTTTTTCCTACTATTCAGTTTTAATAATGAGACACCCAGATAAAAAGGGAAAAAGGGTACTACAGGGGTACCTAGATGATTTAAGGATCGGAACCTGTCGACTAAAGCCGCTGTAAGATCCGTATGAGTCATAGTCTACAGTCCTAGTATCCCCCGAAAAAAATCTATGATTCGATAGTCCCCTATATAACCCCCTTTAAGGAGCTTGGATCAGGAATCATGTGGAATCTGCCTCGGAGCCTCTGAGGTTGGGTTTGGAGTTTACTGTAGCGGCCCAGATTATGTTCAACATCATGTTGAATGTTTGAGGCCTAGTTGAAGTACCCTCTTCGACAACCATGCAATGGCCCAAGAATCATGATACTTGGAACTGTTCAGATCCATGAATTGCCTGAAATGTCAAACTAACCCCCCCCCCCCTTCCACAAAAAAAACACTGAACCTTCCCGACATGGTATACACTTAGATGACATGCCTGGGCTGCTTCCTGTAAGGAGGGGATTTTTCTGGGGACTCTCGGGGATATTAGATTTCCCCCTTAAGTACATATAATATGGAATTGCCCAATATCATAAGGCGATCCCCATAAACCCATATTCTATAAACCATACACCCTAAACCCTATATTGTTATGTACATAAGGGGGACTATACGTATACTAGGGTAAGGGGTTGTGGCGGCAAGCCTTGCGCTCTAGAATCTGAAGGTCTACGGCAGCGAAAAATGCGTGTTGCCCCGTGACATTGACGAGTCGAGACTCACATTTTGTCAAATTACTACAGTATTGGGGTTCAGAATTTAGGGTTCAAGGTTTAGGGTTTAAGGTTCATAGGCTATAGGTCTAGGGGAGCCGCAATTGGGGTCCATCCCTCGTCTCTCCACTACAAGCAACACTCAGTGGTCTTTTTTGTCTCTGCAAACCTGGAAAGAAAAAATCTTTCCGAAAACGTGCCAGCAACTGCGTACTCGGAGTTGATGGCCAAGAAAGAGGCCCTGGCAGCGAGGCTCCCTCTGAGTAGCGTATTCTTAGACGTTTGAGCCTAGTAAGATTATATTCCTAATCTAAAATACTATACCCCAGAAGGAGGATATAATCTTACTCTATATTGGGTACCATAGTATCCCCAAATAAAATACTACTCATCTAGCTTGTGGCAAGAGGACAAAGGATAGCCCACTCCCACATTGCCCTATATAGCCCTACAGAACCCGAATACCACCAAAAATGTGCTAGATTCCATTTTCTCTTCCATTTTTGTATATAATCCTAATGGCATCCAAATATCTTCTGGTTTCTGTGGCGACGCCAGCGCCGCCATTGCATAATCGCGGCTCTGGTTCAGATTAAGGACTGACTCTTGCGTCATCATTTTGTTGGCACGGTGCCTAACACTGGACAAACATATTGGAGTGGAGATGAGGCCAGCAAAACAGGACCAACATTCAATAGCATCCTAATTTGAGTGTTCCAAGGAGGAAAGGCCAGCAACATCACGCGAAAATGGATCAAAGATGATACCAGCCATGCATCATATTTGAGTGAAGCTCACGTATCGAGAGTTTTCAAGGGGGGCTCTCTCTCTCGGGACCCTGGAGATATATGAAATTATTGCAATTTCTAGAAGTAAGGGGACCCCACTGTGGACTAACCTCAAAAGACTATAATCCTTATCATAGGGAAGTGTCATATAGAACTATACAGAAATTATAGGGGGATCTCCTTAACTTTTTCCAAGCATGATTTGGGGAAACTCCCACATGGCACATTTGAGGAGTGATCATCTGACTCTTTACAATGCCAGAGAGCCCCGTCGAACTTACTACTCATTTGAGCTATGCTCTAAACTCCTAGTATCCCCCTTTATAACCCCTAGAATAGTGCCCTACATAATCCCCTATGTAACCCCCCTTTAAGGAGTTTAGACTATAGCCCATTTGAAGCTTCTGTCCTCGCCGGCGCCATTGGCATCTCTGGACCCTGCAGCTGCTTCCTGAATACAATACCCAAAGGGTCCAAAGTACCTATATAGTACAAAGTATGGTTTCTGTAGTAGTAATTTCCCTTATGGTTTGGGTAAGGATTCCCCATATGGGTACTTAGGACTCTTTGGGATAGTTACCCTAAACCATAGACCTTAACCCTCAGCCCACTCGTCCCCTCCTGCTAGCATTGAAAAAGCCCATGTAGGCATACTGCGGAATCCCAATTTCATCTACGCTAGTAAGTAAAGGGGGCTATAGGACATTTTCTGGTTATGACCTGGTTTTTTCTCGCCCAATTTGCTACCATTGTATGGTTTAGGCGAATGCACGTGTCATTTGTTTTTTTTGGGGGGGGGGTTGGGGGCGTTTGGTGTTCACCTAAGGGAGGTGGACGAAGGTCCTGAGGGCATGATCACTGTTCATGCTTCTGCACACGCTGCGCTTATGTCATTTGGGGGAGTGCCGATTAAGGTTCCGACAGGGCGTGACAGCTTTTCAGAGGGTTCTGCAAATGCTGAGCTTGCGTTCAGTAACCCTTTTTGTGGTGTGCAAGAAATGCTGTACGCATTGATTGGGACTTGCGTGGTTTGGCATCTGTTCATCTTCCTGTACTAGTTCAACGGGCGTTTGTAGCGCCCAGTGCGTGTTCAAAGGCCTTTGCACAGGTTGCAGGAATTCTAATGCTGAACAGGTTGCTTCGGGCTGAAGCTTTTGAAAGGCTCCGCAAGACCATGAACCCTAGAGACCAGCAGCCATGGCGCTGAACAACTAGATAGAGGAGCCCTAAACACAAAAAAACTACACAGCCATAAATGGGCCATAAACACCAAACGATGCTAAACCCCAAAGAACAACAAGCCCTTAACATCAAGCAGTTCCATCCACTTTGGGCCATCGTCCTCATCCCCGATGGGCGGCTGCGGTTGGAATAGTGCGATTGGCGGGTGTCTCTCCTCCGATCCACCTAGCACCGGGTGCTGGGAATCTTCAACAACATGGCAATTTAAGGATATGAGGTGTTTGGTTTGAGGCTAGATGAGTCACTGTGACAGCATAACAGCTGAGCAATTGCACTGTCAATAACATGCCCTGTAGCAAAACTACCTATGCTGTTAGAGCCCCCCGTCTATGCTCGCAGCTTGGATGGCATCCACTGAGCGCAGGCGCAATATGCGGTTGCAGGGACAGTGGCAGTGGGAGTGAAAGTGGAGGCGCCCCACCAGCACAAACAACCTGACGCGACACACGAGTGATTCGTGCGCTGAATCGCTGAAAGCGCTGGCAGGCAAGGTGAGGTGGAGCTGGCAAAATCCAGCGACTCCTTGCGTTTGTGGACAGAGCCGCTGCGTGCAAAACGCGGGGTCTCGGATTTCATCAAAGGTTTTGGCTCATATGGAACCGAAGTCGCGCTCCACACCTGTAGCCTCATCATTGAGACCAATGTTGTTGGTGAAGAGGCCTGGCATGGAAACTCTTTTCATCACTCTTGTAACTGGGCTGCCATCATGCTCATCATGATGCTCTCGTTCTTGGAGATTTTCATTTTCCCACTGGGGACACTCCTCCTCCTCCAGCTGCTACTAGGTGCTCAGTAGCTATTAGTACAGGAGATGCAGCAGGAGTCCCAGTAGCAGCAGCAGTAGCAGTAGCAGCAGTAGCAGCACCAGTACACTACTCACCAGCCCACCACTGCCCAAGATGACGGTTGCTGTTTTCAAGTGAATGACCTACTGGAGGTTAGTCAAGGAATAAGGGGGTATACTTCCCATATAAATCCTACATGATATGTTCCCGTATTCCCTGCTAAACCCCTGGTAAGACGACAGGCGCATGCGGCCTCCATGGTGCGAATCGCTTTCACTTCGCACTCGCTTTCGAACGGCTCATCCTCGAAGATGGAGCCAGGCAGATTGGGCCCTGGCGAACTGCTCCTGTGCAGGATTTAGGGTTTAGGGGTTTAGGGCTTAGGGTATGGACAACAATACTCCATTATCACAAGTTATATGGGGACAACTATCGGAATGCGGTCATAGGACGTACGGGCTTGGGTTTCAACATCGAGCCTTGTAACTTTGGCCGCGAAAGTTGGGGTCTGCGCAGCAACTTGCAGATGTTGTGTATGCGAACATGTATCCACAAAGGCGGCATATGCGTGAGCGAATTGGCATGCGTTATGCTAAAAATGTGCAAGCACCATCCTATGCCTTCAACCGATGCGTTCTATTTTGATATTTTCTCCGCGGAAGCTACCCTGCGGCACAGGTCCTACAATTCACCAGGCGACCCCTAAACCTGAAACCCTAAAGCCCCTACAGGCACATCCCATCCTTGTGCTGGGCTGTGCCAACAGAGGAGGAGCGTGTAGAAATGCCATGGGTTGAGACGACTGCGGCGGGAGGGGCGGCTGCAAGACTCGGATTTTCCTCGGTAAGACAGGGGGGAAGGGAGCAAATGGCTTACAGCACCTTTTTCTTCGGGAATATGTAATGAGTACAGTTGGGATCTTACGAAATGGTCAGGAATCAAAGCTAGCTTGTTCTTGAACATTTTTTGAATGGCTGGCCACAAGCCAAAAAGTCAGGCAAACATCACTTTGTCATAACGCAATCATAGCACAACAGGCCCGAAACCCAACCAAAACCGCGCTGGCCGAATTGTGCTCTCAAAAATCGTAAACCTGCGCCATTACCTGAACCATCCCTGATCCGTATGTAGATGCTAAACTCTAAAAATTAGAGGGTCAGGGGGACTTAGTAAGCAGGTTAATAATATGGATGAAAAGGGTAACTATACCGTTCTAAATTTGCATGGTTATTGACCTACTCCCGAAGTCCTCCTGACCCTCCTAGCAAGACTTGGGGGATTGTCCTTGCGAGGTAGAGACGGCCTGCCGTAAAAATCCACTCTTGACTCGCAACAGCCTATAAGCCCTTAACTCTTAACCCTACCTAAACCCCAAAAGTATGTAAAATAATAGCCCTAGACCCATAATAAGAGCCAAAAAGGCCATTATTTGTGGGGTCCATGTAAGCCCCAAATCCTGCGAGCCGCTATCCAGAAGCACCTTCACCTCTAGGCCCCCAAACCTCCAACAAGCAATCTTTGTCTCAATCCCATTCCCTACACCGAAGCCCCTTAAACCCTAAGACCCCCAAATCTCAATAGAGCAATGTGGTGCAAATCCACAAGGCCCTTAAACCTTAGACCCCCCAATCTCAGTAGAGCAATTTTGTATAAATCCACAAGCCCTCTACACCGAAGCCCCTCAAACCCTAAGCCCCCAAATCTCAAAAGAGCTTCTCGAGCTCGGAGTCCAACCTTGCCAATACCTGCCGCTGACTTGCCGCCAACTCCATGCGGAAACTCGTCAGGCCTTCCAGGAATTCCCCAAAGGGTCCTAAGTACCCATATGGGGAATACTTACCCAAACCATAAGGGAAATTACTATTACAGAAACCATACTTTGTACCATATAGGTACTTTGGACCCTTTGGGTTCTGGGTTGCTGTTCAGGAACGTAAATTAAATGACCGTACTATGGGTAAATAGTAAAAAGCAGGGTTCCCTTAATGTATTAAATTAAACGACCATACTATGGGTAAATAGTAAATAGCAGGGTTCCCTTAATGTAGTAATTTGATTTTAAGTTCCTTAACAGCAGCCCGGAATTTCCAGACTGGGAATAAGGGGAAATACGTGTATACATATATATATATATATACATCTTATAAGAATTATGGAGGGAGAATATTCCCTTACCCCCTTCTAAGCACCAGTAAGCTGAAGAATTTAGGGAGTTGGGCTCAGGGTGTAGGGAATACTCTTTGTGGTTTCAAGCTTATGGTGTAGGGAGTAGTTTACGGTTTTGGGTTTAGGGTCTAAACAGTTTCCAAACATTGAGAATCAAATGAAAAGAAAATGTGAGCGGAAAAGGAAATTGGCCGTCTACGGGAGCTTACCGGAGATTATGATGGTAGGTTGTCAAATTCTGGTTGTGGGCACCGAAATTGGGGCCGTGTTACAATAGGGACCCCAAGAGGGACGAATCTTTTGGCAACCTAGCATAGAGGGATACATGGAAAAGAAGATGGGAGCTACGTTTGGGTTTAGTTTGGGGCTTCGGCTTAATGTTCAGGATTCAGGCTTTGGGACTCAGTGTGCAGGGTGTCGGGCGTAAGGTTTAAGACTCAGATTTGGGATCTGGCTAAGCCTCTATGGGCCTGGTATGGCTTCCCTCCTCCAAATGGGAACTCGTCGGAAGGCTGCAGGGATTTAGAGTCCAAGTTTCTAGGCTTGTAGAGTTCGCGCTAGGCTAATCAATGTCTCTACCGCAGAGGTAGGAAGAAACACCCTGCCTTCGACGACCCCCTTCATGGGGAGCGATCTCTCCTCTGGGGCTTTCATGGCTCCTCAAAGTGTGCCGCAGCTTGCAAGTTTGAGCCCACAGCATGCCGAACATAGGTGTACACAGGAGCAAAATACAAGTAATGAACAAGCAACTTCATCCCACTAGCTCCCTACAGGATGACCTCCAAACCGAACCGCGAACCGGCGAACCGAACCATAGGAACCGAATCGTTCAGGAACATAACGGCTGCGAAGCGTAGAAAACCGAACCGTGGGAAGGTTCCTATTCAAAATCCCTGTGGCTTAGAGTATTTTGGTATATGTGCTAAACCCGAAATCACGCGCCAGGGACTCTACGTAATTCCATATAGCGACCCCGCGATCTCGATTGAAATCCCTGCATGTTCCAAGGGCGCTTGCGCGTACCCTACTTAAAGAAAGCCTTCACATGTGTCCAGGCTCTCCCCTGCTCCAGATGTGTTAGTCTAAACTCCTTAAGGGGGGTTATCTAGGATTTCAGGTTTAGGATCTGAACTCCTTAAAGGAGTTTTTAGGAGGTTATATTGGGGAGTATCAAAGGGGTTACTAAGGGGGATACTAGGAAATTAGACTATAGTTGAAATGATCTGGCATCTTCATCGCCCGCCTCCGCTTACAGACTTTGCATGAAGCATGCTCCTAATTCTGGACACCTGCCTTCACAGGGTAACTCATCAAGAATCCTCTCAACCGTTCCCTCCTGTAACTCCCAGGATCTTCGAACACAAGGCTCCAATGTGCCATTCAGCTTCATTCTAACCAACCCTTGCTTCCAGACACATCATCCGCAAACAGAAGTGTGTTCATCCGCTTTTTGTGCGCGTCTGGTCTACCCACCCGTATCGGAGTCAGCGATGAAATGTGAGTAAGCAGGAAGGCAATGACTACAGTGAATACAGTGGTGTTCTGCTGCTGCTCTTATTGACCTTACTCTGCTTTCGATTTCTTGGCAGCAAATACTGATGAAGTACTGTCCTACGCCAGTCTGTTGGGGACGAGCCTCCCAAACATGATACTGTACCTCATGCAGCACAAGACAATACGTCAGGTCAGACTTCTTCCACATCCACAAACCTATGCTCCATTGCCACACTTCCTGCTGTCGAGGCTGCCAAAGAAGATGAAAACGACTTGCGACAACGGTGGCCATTATCCATTTGGTTTAAACCCCAGGATTGCTAGGTGCTGACCCGGCTCCTGCGGCGGCTGCTTCTAATGCTGTCGTTATGTCGTGCTGTATTTTCTTGACGTTGCCGCTGGCGTTGCTGTTGTTGTTGCTGCGGCTCCGTACTGTAGCGCTCTCCCTGTACGAATGTGACTGAGATCCAACCTCAAACTCATGTTCGTGCAGTGCCTTCGCGAGGTCCTTCTGTTGGAAATCGGCGCCCAGAAGAGCATCAAGCGCCTGGCCATGATCATGCAATATACTGGCCCGAACTCACCTTCTAAATGTAGCTCTATGGGGTTCCATGGCAATTTCGGGGTAGCATTCCGGGCCATGGACGGAAAAGCAGATGGAACCGAAGGGAACGAGGCTTAGCAGACCTCATCCAAAGCGTGGCCTTGCACGTATCCTTTCAAGAATATTGCTTGGTGTAAGTTCGGGAACCGTAGTGTCTGGTATAGTGATAGTGGATCATGGCGAGCCCATGTAGCCCAGTCTAAACAACATGGGTTGAACTGTTCAAACAAATAGACTACCCAGCAGCATAAGCCCGTCTACTGACAATACAGAGCCTGCTATATGTTCCCTACGCAGAACCCGAACAAACATGCTCAGGAATCTCTACTATCTA
This sequence comes from Symbiodinium pilosum, assembly GCA_905231905.1. Lineage (NCBI taxonomy): Eukaryota > Dinophyceae > Suessiales > Symbiodiniaceae > Symbiodinium > Symbiodinium pilosum. The sequence goes on from CAJNIZ010002447.1 coordinate 55,424, forward strand.
GCAAAAAGCTGTATTGAATGCGGAGGATCGGCTTCATTCGCCAATGGCGTATATTTATTCAGGGCAACGTGGCATCGCCTCCGAGGTTGTCGGTTGAATCAAGATTTCCAAATCCCTGTTTTTTTTGCTTCACACCATGACTCGGGAGGGGCGTCCATTGCACTGATAGAGCCGGACAACTTAATCCCCAAATATGATGTCCGCAAGCAGACCCATCGATGTGAGAAATGCCCATGTTGGGTGCTTACATTGTTCTCTGGCTACACTGGTGCTAGAGATGCTGTTATGGTTGGCTTTGGGATGCTGGCATGCGATTTGACATGTTGTAGTTTCTTTATGCTACGAATGGTCGAGAATATTCGAGACTTAGACCTTCGTTGGGGACAGCTAGGTGATATGTCATATCCCCTCATGCGTAGGTTTCCTGACCCATTAACTCGAGGGCCCCACAAAGAACTTCACATCCTTTTGCGATGGCACGCTTCATATCCTCGAGGGTCCAAGAACCCTGATACTGGGGTCTGAGGTGTCAAATCTGAAAGTTTTTTTGGTAGCTGAAGCGCGACAGTTAGGAAATTTCTTGCATTGGGGTCGCGCGAAAATCAGTGCGTGCTTTGTGGAGTGCTACTCAAGGAGAATAATGCAAGGAAAATGGAAATGAAATGGAGACCTGGGCACCCTCGTTCGATTTACAATACATAGGGAGATGCAGGGATTTGTACATATATATATATATAGATATTACCCCCATAATGGAGAATCAAATGTAAAAGACCTTGGAAAACACAACAAAAAAATTGGTTGTACAGGTATGAGCCTCCCCCCAATGAAAGATCCCCACTCCCCCCTAAGAAAATACACCTGAAAGTGGTACTGTCATGTCATGGGAATGAAATGGAAACTGAGTTTACAGGGGTATGCAAGACTCAGGGGCTGCTTTGTGGGACACGAGCTTACAAATGAGTTAATGGAACCTACTTATGCGGGGTTAGAATTGTGCCTGGGCTTTCTCATGGTTTTGTGGGTGTTTCCATCGGCACTAGTGTTGCTGCCTAGCTGGTAGTCATCTTTCTGACTGCTCTAATTGCACGCTCGCCGGAACTGTACTCTTGTTTTTCAATCCGCGCTTGCACCAGCAGAGATCAGAAAATCGGCGACCAGCGGTCTGTGATCGGACAGCGTCACCAAGGGACCCTCAGATCGCGCATTCTCGGCTGGCAGGCCCTGTTACGTTATCATCTCGACAGTCTTATATCTCAGCCCCAATCAGTGGATCCGTCACACCCAACCCAATCATTGCTGGAACAGAGACCGCGAATATGCTGTTGAGTTCAATGACAGGTGCAACATGTTATCACTTAGATGGACGACCTGTTCTGAAACCAACAAAATGTCGGATCATGCAGGGGGCTCGAGCCATGACACTGTGCGTGAAGGTGTGTAACCCATCACTGGAGGCAGCAATGAGTAGAATCCTAAGGGAACACATCTATACGGTCGGAATCGTCTTCGGCCCACATGCAACCTCGACCACCTCGCAAGCCTCGAAAAGCTTACAGCTTACGGATTCAGGACATCGCAGCAAGGAGTGCGCTCCAGGTGCTTCTTGACTCACTGTCAGGGACCTTCGGAAGTTTTCTCCTGTCCTCATGGGTCTAAAAATATTTTTCCATGTCTGCAAAGCCCACCTCCAAGCCCGATCTCTTCAAAGCCAAGCGACCGTTCCCCAGCCATGTGAAGGACCTGAGCGGTAGAAGACACATACTAGTTTCCATTTTCTTTTCCATTATCCCTGTATAACCCTATACTATACAATATATCCCTAACCCTATATAACGGCTATAACCCCTATAATTCTGTCTGTTGAGAAGTGCACGGAGCACCATAGGGGTGGTGCTGATGAGTCTCGCGACTTCAGGATTGTTGCCAGGATTCTGAATAAGAATTGTTCAAAGGGTCCACACTTACTATCCCACCCGATGCAAGCCATATACAAGTATGAACCAGCATGAACGCCATCTTCGAATTCCACAGAGATGTGGAAGACGTCTATATGTTGTAGTCAATATCCTTTCCACTGAAACCGCGAAAAACACCCTGGCATATCCTGAAGACGTCTTACGACGGGCAGAACCCTTCTTATGAGATCTTGTGCGGCTTAACCTTATAGCCTAAACGCGAATGTCGCAAGCAAAGCACGACTGCCTTCGCTTTTATTCATCAAGTCATCGAATGTCGAAAGCCCACCCATATATGCAGTAAATTGCTGAGTTGCGGTTCTGGAAGCGATGACCATCTAAAGCACCCAAACATCAGAAGAAAATGAGATCCTACAGCAACTCGCCCGCAATGCTTTACGCCTGTTGAAAGCAACCGGAACCCTCTGCCCAAAAAAACAAACCTCAAGACCCGACCGGAAAACCCCACCCTACTTGTAGGCTCGGGGCAATTATTGTAACCGAAATATAAAAGCACGTTTCTCTCAATCATGAACCCCTTAGCATCCCCTGATATCATGATAACTGTGTTACAAACGCCACTATCAGTTGGGGTTATAATTACCCTGAACCTCCAAGTGCTTAGAGAGCCAGGGGGGGTAGTAACCCTTTTCATCCCCATTATGAACGTGCTTACTAAATCCCCTTGACCCTCCAACCCTAAAACCCTACCCAAGCCTTAACTGACATGGTCGGTTCCAGTCTCTTCTCAGCCCAGGGGCTCCATGGCGTTTCCACGGCCAATTCCCGCGGATAGAGCGATGCCTTGGTTCCAGCCAAACGACACGAAACTGGGTCTAGGGGCTTTAGGGGGTTTAGGGGGCTTTCGGGCGTTTTGGGTTTGGGGTTTTACGACCTGGGGTGCTTTGAAATTTCACTCACCGAAATGAGGTGGCACAAGCACTTTGGTTTCAATGGCTTCGGGTACCTAAAACGAAAGCGTGGATAAAAGCTTGTTGATAATATCAAGTTCTGTATCTTTGAACTGTGGCAGCTATGCTTCCCCTAGGCTTCTTGTCAGCTCCATACACTGAGAAGATCATCATACTTTGAGGTCTATATTGGGGGCCCCTCACGTATGGAAACTTGTTCACAGTTGCGAGTCCCAGGAGCATCAACCAGCGATATCCGTGCACTTGGTTGGAAAAAGACCTCCACCAGGGGTAACAAAATTGGCCTGGACAGTTGTAAAAATGCTCAGATCAAGTACATGCTGAGGTACAGTCAAGACTATGATGGATGATTCAGCCACCTATGGTGTTGCGAGAAGTTCTTGACATTAACAACGAGGAATCATGGATAAACCCTGACCCAATATGGCTCATAGCGCATGAGCCAAGAATCGTAGTCCACACATCCGTCGTGCGCATAGCTGGAAGTATGCGATATTGGTCGCGCTCCTGCCACAGGCATCTGGAGAGCTTGCGCTAAGGCTCCTACAAAGTTCTCTTTTGGATAAGAAAGATTCAAGGCATGCAAGCATTGGGTACAACACCGTGGTCCAACTGCATAGGAACCTTGTAATCGCCCAGGCACCCAACGAAAACACCTGGTCAAATATGCGCCTGATTTCGCGCAAGGATTCTAAAGCAAAAGAAGGTATGCCTGGAACAGAAAGGATCTTGCATCTGCATCTTCAACACTATGGTAGCTACCATTTTCTGTTCCATTCACTCGTCCCTCAAGTCACAGGACCCTTGTCAAACTTGATTATCATCAGTGGGAATCCCTATCGCCGGCTGCTGCGTCCGTGACTGCATCTCTCGCAATTGATGTGGAAAAAGCAACTGGAGGGTATGAACGAGAAAGCCAGAGAGTTCCTCTCCTCACGCGTCTACTGCTGCCACCCTCCTCTCCCTCCTCCTCCTACACTCCCATTGACATGGCACAACTTGCTGGCGGTCAATAGGGATTCAGGGGAAAAATATGTAGGGGTCATATAGGGAATGATTTTCCGCATTCCCTACTGACCACCAGTAAGCCAAGCATTGCAGAAATACATGTCCATCCCTGCCTGGGTGCATGGCATGGAGAGCTGAGCAGTATCCTCTCCTTTGCAGCCAGGGTTGGTGTTGACATAGATGATACACATACTTACAGTTTACCAGTAAAACAGATCGATCTGCTGCATAGTAATCTTACTTAGCCCCCAAAAATTGAACACAGGCATGACATGGCATGACTGCTTCGAGACATTCCATATGCAATCTCTGTATGGAGTAGTGTCCTGAATCTTGCTTTTGTGCTGAAGACTGGAGACGCGCTCCGATGTCTGGTGCGCTCGATTGAAAATATCCAATGGACACAGCGATGCACAGAATGTCATTCTTGCGATGAAAGATCTTTGAACTTGACTGCATCAAGCTCACGTCAGAAAACTGCTTGCTCCATTCTACTTCCACGCAGAGTTTCAGGTCCCAAATCTTGAAACACCAGACTTTTAGTAGCCTGCGGCATGATGTCTGGACTATGGCTCCCTTTGAAATCAAAAATACCCACGCATAGCTCAGCACAGCGGCTCGAGAGCCAGTCTCACCGGTTGATTGACCAACTCTGCCCTTAGTTCGATAGCCCGACGTCGGGCCTTAAATGGGGGGTTTAGGGCTTCAGGATATGAAGTCTGAAGACATGTTAATATGCAACTGTATACATGTATATGTCTATATGATCTCTTCCACCCACTCTCTCTTCTCTCTCTTCCTATAGGGCTTTGCTTGCTCAGTGGCTTCGCAAGGAGAGTCGGCTTGGCAGACTTTGTCAGAGTGTTGTAATAATCCCATCCCCCTAATATCAAACCCGCACCCCCACCCCCTCCTAATATTAAATACTCCCAAATAATATACCACAATGGGAAGTATTCAATGTGGGGGGTTGGCGGGGGGGTTACTGGGGTTTACTATTAGGGGGAAGCGATGATTTGGTGCCCCTCAGTTCGCTGAACGTTGCCGAGACAATTCTTTTGGTAGACCGGTATCGCCCCTTACCAAAAAGTGAAAAGTGTAGCAAGAGGCCCAAGCATTGGTATCATCCGAAATCCACGCAATGAATGTATATTGACTGCAAGTGCTGAATTCGGCCAAGGTGCGCATAGGTTCCGGATGGCTCTGACTCCAAGTGGTCTGAATTCATGTCCTCACTTATTTGGGCAGTCCAATTCCACCATCACTACTTCTGGCTTTTGCAACATGCTGAGCATACCGGTAGCGCCATCAGAGTTCTTAAGGATTACTTTTCTCCATCCTTTTGCCTGTGATACCTTCGCTGCAATGCCAAGGTCTAGACTCGCACTGCAATGATGGTCTGTGTCAAGCATTGCAAGGTGAAGACCACAACGATTTCCGATAGGGTTGTTTCTATTTGTAAGGCGAAAGTAGAAAAATCCACGCAGCCTGTTTGCTTCTGCGGCACTTTGGGTAGGTATTGCCTCAAACTCTTAGGTGCAGCAAAGAGTCTGCGCAGATGAAAACAGCATCTATGCCAGGCATAGGCGACATTGCGCGCAGCACCTGCGCCGTTGTCATTTTGCCAAGCAGCTCTTTAAAGTGATTCGTGAGCTGAAAGGTGGATGTAAACAACGCCGCCATTCGAAGCCATACCGCGGCTAAAAAAGGCAAGATTCCTGAACTGGCTAAAGTTGCCTGAAATTGGTCCAAAATCCGGATACACAAGTGTCCATGCACACATGAGCCGTTGAGCTAAAATAGTGGGAACAAGCATACGAATGTTTTTTCCCAACGTTGCGTTCAGTCCAGCCTGCTGGTATAAAGCTTACCTACTCAGCTTCTTCGTCTCGTCCTGAACCCGATCCCTTTACCTGTAACCCACCTAGACCTGTAACAAAAACACTCGCTTGGATAATCCCCTCACGTTATACTAGACGGACAATTTTATCGTGACTAAACCCTCAACCCTAAACCC
>CAJNIZ010002447.1:61438-76707 GCA_905231905.1 Symbiodinium pilosum
TCTTGGGGTTATATAGGTTTAGGGTTTAGTGTTCCTGGTCGTGGTACGTATATTACGACACACTAATGGTCTTTTCATTTTCTTTTCCATTATCCCGGCATAACCCTAATATATAGATATATATATATATAAGTACCCTATTATACTCTGGTAGTTTCCATTTTCTTGTCCATTATCCCTAGAGCCTCCGAGGATTGGCATGGTGATTTGTTCAAACCTGGCTCTGACAAGCCAGTGCAAGATAGGGTTTAGGGCTTACTTAGAGTTTAGGGTTTGGGGCTTAGGGTTTAGGATTTAGGGTGCCCATCCTGACCTGCTCAAGCTGAAGCGGCTTCGATACTTTTGTGCGTCTCAGTTGAGCAATGGCCTGTTGCAAGATTCTTGCAGTGAGCGCAGCCATTTTTTTCAATTACGACACGATACCTCTCACTATCGTTATACCATGTTATACCTTTATTCAAAACTGTTGGAATCGGGGCCATCTTCCACCACGTCTGGGTGCAGGCCGAATGGCTTGGCTTGAAGAAACCTCCACGCCCGCCAGGATCAAGAGAACGCGATTCAAACCCTAAACCCTAAAACCCTATAACACAAAAAATTATAAACCCTAAGCGCCCATTAACAATGAACATTTCAGTTGCAGTGGCCCAGGTGGTCACAAGCTACAACCAGGTCATACCCTGTAGCCTCTTGCGGTTATAGTCCCCCTTAAGTAGATAGAACAAGGCTGTGGGTATATTGTAATAAGAGCCTCATATACCCCATATTCTATCTACTTAAGGGGGACTATAACATTCTGAAACTACTGTAGTGCTTAGGCCATGGCCGTTCGTGGCATGGGCCACGGTGAGGTGGGTGTTGGCCACTTGTATCCTTCAGCAAGGTGACCACAATTGCCAGGATTCTGGGACGTACAGAGCACTTTCATTTCTATTGGACTTGTTTTGGGGAGCCGGGCCAAATCTTGCCATCGCTGTTCTGGTGTTGTATTGTTATTGCCTGCTGTGCTCTCCACTATTCACATGTGCGGCAGAGCGTGGCGCTGTCCGGGGTTGCTGAGCAGATGTCGAGCAGCTTGCAAGGCAAAGGTCAGCTCAAGAAGGCAGGCTCAAATGATAAAAACCCAGAAAACACCCAACGGGTCCATGTAGGTATATGGTATATACTTAGGGCCCAAGGGGGTTCCCATATACCTACATTAAGGCCCAAGTATATACCATATAGCTACATGGACCCTGTGGGACAGTCCTTCAAACACAGAGAGAAGGATAATAATTTGATGCGTTCAAACAAGCCGGCGGCCAGCGTGCCAGACCACCAACTTCCATCTGGGTCTAAGCAAACCTCTTGCCGTGGCTTGCCGGCAGCTTTCTGCAAAACATGCCCCAAACTATACGCAGGGCCACTTAGCACAGCTGAAATAGGGGCCTCACGCGAACCCTTGCTGAGAAAAACTTGCACACCACACTCAAACTTAGCGTTTTACCCAGCTCCTGTAGCCAGTCTGCGCATGCGTCAGCAACGCGAACATGGCCACGCGGTCCTTTACTGAAAGCTACTAAGACACAGGATGTCCCCTGCACAAACTGCAGGTCTCCTGACAAAAAAAATCTCTGTCTGACACCTGCCGAGATGCGATGGCGGGTTGCCATACGTGAGATACGGACACCCAAGAAACATGCTGAATTTTCGGACACCCAACTCTCAATAAACCACGACCCCAGGTTCAATCCATTTCCCGTGCTCTTTTCCATGTGCTTCTCCGTTGTTGGGGGGCAACACCCCCCTAAACCGTATACGATGCCTATATCTAATCCCCATATAACCCTTTTTTGTATCCGCTATATACCCTAAGATAGACCAGTCTCGCAGAAATCTGGCTGCAAATTCAGGCTGCTCACCTGCGACATGCCGCAGCAATGGCTCAGAGCTGAGGTTTAGGGTATAGGGTGCATGACAGGCCATATTCCTATATGTTTCGTGCTGATTAATAATCCCGCTATCACAGGCGATTCTGCGGATGCTGCTTGCCAGTGATTGGAGAAGCTATGCTCAATGGTCGTGCTCACGGCAGCAAGGCCCTATTCCAGCGCGAGGGTCCAAGCAGCTGATTGCTCCATGACAATCCTCCCTTCCCTCTACAGGAATGATGCAATCATCTGTGGCAATCTTTTTGCCGACCACCGAAAGGGCTCTATAGGCCTGTGCCCTACCACAGAGCTTGCAACCCACAGAGTGCGCAAGATAGCAAATGAGAGAGAGAGAGAGCAGTCGGGGGAGAGCCGGCCAAGAGAAACACAAAGAGAGTTGATGCACATCCTTTACTTACATTTAACTGCACTCAAAGGCAGACTCAAATGCCGGTGGTAACAAAACATGCCCTGTAGGCGCCGGTCGACTGCCACATACCGTGGCAAATTCGTTGAGCCACATTGTACAGCAAGTATTCGGGATCTCTGAGAAGAAATTGAATGTGAAAGCTCGGTGCCTGCACGTCGGAAAACGAATCCCGTCGCAGAAGCATAGCGAGACCCTCTTTCTTCCTGCCTGTTCCTTAGCGGCGTTTCAGACTGCGCATGAATGCGCATGCCGTGCTGAGTGCTGAAGCTTGGTGGGACATGTCAACTGAGACTACTGTATTCTCCAGTGCAACAGCGCAAGTTACTTAATGCGTGTGGTATTCAACAAAGCGATGGCCAAGGCACTCTGCAAGACCGTGAGCTTATTTATGAGCACTATAGCTTCGTAAAGCACTGCAAGGCTCGCCAGGCAAAGCGCTTTCAAGCGCCAAATTACGACTGTCCCATTGCCCACAAACCCAGATGTGATTTGCGTTCCGCGAATGTCTGCAGCTTGTGCAGGTCATCATATGTAGGTTTCCAAGAATTGGGTGCCCGCTTTGTGAGCCGCAAAAACATTGGAATTACAGCAAGCGGGGCAGATCATAGGACTTTCTATGAGGTTTGTCCAAAGGAAGTCTCCTTGCATCCCCAATGATCACAAGAACTCTCGTTCGATAGGCATCATAGACTCTAGACATGGGGTCGCATTTTCGAGGTACCCCGTAAGCTGCTGCACAACCCTTAATGGGCCACAGAAATCCAGAGAAGATTGTCGGAAATCGCCAGGTTGGTACCAGAGTCTCGCTGCTTCGTGTGCAAATTGTAGGTGTTGCCCAGCATGCTCTCCTCGAATGTTGGTGAAGCACTACTAAACATAATCTGGCTGAGTCTCAAGTTAAGGTACACATGCAAAAATCCAAATGTCCTTTACCCTGAGAGTCCAAGGACCCAAGTAATAGCGTTTTTGGGCCGAAATACCATAACTATTTATGGTAGTTGGGCCCTTTTTGCCCATTATTTGGGTCCTTGGACGCTTAGGGTTAACAGCAAGCCCTAAACCCTAAATCTTAACAGCAATCCAGTTTCATAGAGGTCGCCGAAGCCTGGGGTTCCTGCCTCGAAATCAAACTCCTGCAGACATACCACATCCTTGGGTGGGTTTATGGCTTAGGGTTTAGAGTTGAGCACGCAGGGTTGGCATACAGAAGGCTTGCTGGGGCTTAGCAAGGAATGTGGGAATATCTCTTATATAATTATGCATTATCTAGGAATTCCATTCACTTATTGCGATCCCTACTAAGAACCAGTAAGTAGATGTAGAGTTTGAGGAGCAGCTTGGGGCTGTGTTGCAGTAACTTCCCTGCTGCAAGTAGCAAGCATACTTTCCGAATTTGTGGCCGTGTCTAGCATTGTAGCCTCAGGACAGTTCAGGCATAGACTGGAAGTTGACCACTGGCACCTTACGTACGCTAGAGTTCAAATTTCCTACATAATCTAATGGACNNTAAGGGTCCCTTAATAAGCCTAATAATGATAATAGCTGACATAAACAGCAGGCGCGGGGAACGATTACATCGCTACGGATTCAGCAATGACCGGATGCTGTAGTGATATAGGTCTACTGTACCCACGTTTTGACTTGTGCCAGCCCTACCCACACCCCTGGAGCCAAACATTCAAGCCAGCTGAGAAGCAGCTTCCAGAGAAAGAAGTGCATCGCAAATTTGCGTATGCCGCTCCTGCAACTGTCTTTGGAATGAGAGGAGAGCTAGCGCAACTGCGGGCATCTCATGAGGCCCTGCGCCAAGATCTGTGCTATACTAATTTTGAGGGCCCCAAAGGAATCATGGATTTGTCCCCATCCAGGCATAGCCTTCCCTAGCGATTAACTCATTTTCATAGGTGTGTGGGCACCTTATGATGGCGCTCACGCAACCTTGGGGTTTCCTGGGAGGAAAGCACACAGAACATAAACATAGGTTATCATCACATGCCACCCCTTGGCGTGAAGCTGGATCTGTTTTCAAATTCCGCAGCGCTAGAGGACAGCNNTCCCCCCCCCCCCCCCCCCGGCCCGAAGGCATACCTTGAATTTGTGGGTTCCTTGCGGAATAGCTCCAAATGCGGACCATGATGTTCACAACCAACGTCCAAATCGCAGGCCCGGAGCAGATCGCTGTCCAAGCTAGCCCGAACCTTGAGCTTTACAGAATTAAGCGTTTAGGGCTCACTGATGATTCGGTATCAGCAACGCTGCACTAGCTTCCGCTTTGTGCAGTTTCAGGTCAAACTCAAACGCCAACTTCCCTTATGCTAAAAACCTCAAAACTCTCAACCCGCAAAACACTACATGCACACAGTGGCCGACAAAAAGCTAACATATTTCTGGGCTCTTCTTCCTCCAGAGTCATGATTCCTGATTACCGGGACCTCCAATAATGAAAGACCGCTTTGCAAAGCCTACATGTCCCTATGGAACCCTAAACCCAAACCCCAAGTTTGGAAACCCTGGGATCACTAAACCCTAAACACCTAAACCCTCTGTAGACCCTAGACCCCTACACACGAAACACCTAGATCTCCTTCCATGGCTGCCGGTCCAGGGGCGGGCAGACTCGTGCCGACGGCGCCAGGACGTTGAAGCCTTGAAACCGTAAACCCTGGCTGGATTAGGTTGTATGCAAATCGTTTTTTCTCTCGGACCTTTTTTCCACCTGCCAAAGGTTGACGAAATGCCAAGGGGTCTTTAATCTAGGCTTTGGGCTGGAGGGGTCACAAAGGTTTTATAGGGGTGTAGGGTTTAAGTTCATATTGTTTCAGGTTCAGGTCAATGGCTACGGCTTTCGTTGGCATCAAATGTTGTACTTTCGGTCTAGCCCCTCGTCTCCCAGACTTGACTGAGACCTTCACGTAGCAAGCCGACAACACCCCAGGTATAGCCAGAAGCCATGAACACCTATGGCAGTGGCATCAGCAGCCCGCAGTCACAGACATGTAAGGTGGCACGTAAGACCAGAAAAACCGACACCGGCAGATGCAGTCCTGGCAGAAAAAGCACTGATGGCACGAAGCTTCATGGCAACAAGCATGCAAGTCAAAGCGTAGCAGTGTAGCAGGCGCTACCAGCCTACAAAAAATTCGGAACCCTGACGACGAGTGTGTCGCAGTGCCTTACATGAATGAATAAAGCGAGGAAGGGAGGGAGGCGAGTGAGAGAGAGAGCGAAACAAACAATCCGTACAGCCTAAAGGTTCGCATACATTCCATGCGCACTTGTCTATTATGGTAGCGCTTGTGCCTCAAGCACGCATTTCATGCTTAAACTCAGCATCCCAGTATGCAAAACGTTGCGCGGACGGCCCAAACATCTCAAAGCAACCCTGAGTCATTGACGTATAGTCCCCTTCAAGTGGTTAGGGTTTAGGATTTAGGGTCTAGGGTTGGGGTTATATAGGGATAATGGAAAAGAAAATGGAGACAACTATATTACAATAGGGTATATATTGGGGTTATAGTCCCCTTTAAGTAGATAGAATATGGGGCAATATTAGGGTTATAATAGGGTTATATGGGGGTTATATTGAGATAATGGAAAAGAAAATGGAAACTACTATTTAGGGTTTAGGGTTACAGTCCCCGTTAAGTCGATAGAATATGGGGTATATGGGAATTTTGTTACTATACCCAAAGCCATATTCTATCTACTTAAGGGGGACTATAGGATCAAAGGTCACCCCATCAGCTCTGAACCCAACGCCGCCAAAAGCATCCTTCATACTCCTGCCGCAGCAGCCCAGCCATGTGGGTGGTTGTAAAAATGATGGCCCCTTTTTGGCTCCCTATTATAATACGGCACCTAATATTTAGGGTTCCCAAAGAAGGACCATGAATTTGACAACCACCCATGCGAATCTTATGAATTTCGCGCTGACCAGAAGATGCTGACTTCAACGTGAAAACTCGCGGTTGCTGCACTACTGATACCATTATTCTGCCACTGGCCCTTCGCAACAAAACTCTTGCCCATGCTCAATAAAATCTCTAAACCCTAAACTCCACAGGTCCAAACCGTCATCCGTTCTTAATTTCAAACTAGGATGCCTCTCAACCATGAGCAAGGGAATATGGCTCATTATAGTCGGCCCTATAGAATTCCCACAATGACCTGATAATTTCCGCTTTCCTGTTCATTCCCCTATGTGTCCGCAGAAATCCCCAAGCAATGTTGCAGCTTAATTTTCCATTTGACGTTTTACTTCAGCAGTGTCGTTTGCATTTTCTTGTCGATTCCTTCGCTGCCCTAAATCCTATGTAAACCCTAAGTCCTGAAAGCGAACTGACCCTATAAACTCAAGAAACCCTAAACCCTTGTAGGGGAAGAAAGTTCATTGCCTGCACTTCAAGAGATTAATAAGGCGGTATCTGGCAGGCCCTAAATCCTGAAACCTTTCCACCCCTTGTATAATCCCTGTTAAGACCCGATATCCCTTTGAAGGAACCTACTTGCCATATGCAGTCCGCTGTATTATCTGACAGGCCAGTTGGCAACAGACTCGCAGGTTTGCAGCAGCCATGGCGGAAATGTAGCAATGCTGCCGTTTTTGGTTTTGTGGATTCACAATTGTTTTTCAGTGTTTAAGGTTTATGTGTTTTAAGTTTTTAGGGTTCTGGAGTGTGTGGGGTTTCAAGGTTTTAGGGTTTAGGATATTAGTGTTTAGAGCTTCCTCTGTACTGTTTGGCTACAAGAGTTTGTGGACTACTAACGTATAGATATAAACGAAAAGATAGATATATATATATATAGTATATAATATACAGATGTGGATACCAGCATAGGCCCACCGGGTATACTGGGCAAATTAAGAAAGTGTCATTACCACTATTGTTGCTATTGCCGCTTCGGCCCTAAGCCCTGAACCATGCGTTTGCTGGGGTACTATCAGCCTCCCCTGTTTGTGCTAGGGATCCCACCCCCCTAGAAGACTGAATAATGAGTAAAATTATCTGATATTAACCATCATAGTTCAAGTGGAAAGTACCCTAAACCTAGTCTCATGAGGAAAAGTTACCATGGACTGAAGACAGCTTGAGCCAAGCCGGACCTGGTTTAGGGTTCAGAGTTCAGGGTTCAGGAAAGCAGGGGCATAAGAGCTATAGTCAAAACTCCCTAGAGAGGGGGAGTCTTATAGGGGTTATCTAGGGGGATACTAGGAGTTTAGACTATGGCTCATATGGGGATCCAAGGAAAGTTTTGCAAGGCGGGACAGGAAGCGGAATGGGAATTTGGGCCGTCCGTGCACGCCAGCATGCTTTTTCTCTGCGCACAAGGTTCAGACTTGTGGACTCTAGACCCTAAAACCTATCCAACTCCCATGCTACGATGCAGGTTTAGAGTTCAGAGATCCTTTGTGGGACGGTGGGGTTACTAAAGGTTGAGGCCAGCCCTAAACCCTTAAGGAGGCTGAAAAAGGTGGTTGTAAGGGGCTTACTATGGGGATTTCGTATATGACCTCCCTAAACCCTAAACCCTGTTGGGGTGTCTGAATATAACCAGCCGAAATACACTCAGAACTGCAAAAGGTCCCACAATTTCGAGAACCTACAATGTAGAAAGTTATAATCTCTACAAACCCCATATGATCTAGTTTTCCATGTCATGCTCCATGTTCCTTCAATTTGTTCTCCTCCTGTGGTCACCAAACCCTAAATCCTCAACCCAAATTAAGTCTGAATCCTATCCCGAAATCACGAAAATTCTCTACTGATGCCCCAAAGAAAGATGCCAAACCCACTACATGCTTAACTTCCTAACCCTACATCCTAAACCTCAAACCCTGAATCCTAAATCCAAAATGTTGAATCCCTTAAGCTACATCCTAAACCCAAAATTTTAGATCCTAAAACCTAAATCCTAAACCCAAAATGCCTAATCCTTAGCCCTGCATCCTACGCCCTAAACCCTAACCCACTATGCCTTGGCATCAGCCTTCCATCTGTCCGAGTTGTTGAGAAGGGTCAGCTTGAACTTGGCCTACATCGGGATGAGGGTTTAGGGTTTAGGGATTAGGGTTTAGGGACTAGGGTTTAGGGATGAGGGTTTAGGGATTAGGGATTAGGGTTTAGGGATTAGGGTTTTAGGGACTAGGGTGGAGGGTCAGGGGGACTTAGTAAGTAGGATGGGGTTTAGGGTTCAGGTTGGGGCGTCGGGGAGACTGAGTAAGTGGATTAATAATGGAGATAACTACGGCTACTGTGTGGTTTATGGGGGGTAGTAACCTTCTTCCTAAGTCCTCCTGACCCTCCAAGTAGGGTTTAGGCGTTATATAGGGTAAAATGGGTGTTACATAGGGCTTACATGAGAGCTAAAGGGATTTGCCGTAATATGTAACTAATTTGAAGCCTATAGTACTCCCTAAAATCTCTATAGGGATCCCTCGAATCCCTATACTAATCTCTAGAAAAGCACTTATAATGATCCCTATAAACCCACTACTGACTACTCATCAATAATCCCCCTAGTAGCCGCAGTAGCCCATTCCTTCATTTTCTCCTACCCTAAACCCTAAGCCCTACAAGCACTAGGCACGCTGCTGCCGGAGCCATTGAGTCGTACCCCTTAAGGTTTAGGACTTGGGGAAGCACAACAGCTATTATTAGACTTGCTTAAGTACTGTTAGCAAGAGGTGAGGAAAGCAGCACTACATCCTAAAACCTAGGCTGGAATTGCAACTTGCTCCTGCGCCTTTGGACCCCTGAACGTACTGTGCCCTAGGATTGCTCCAGACTACAGAATAACAACAACAATACGAATACTAACAATGATAGTAACAACCATGATGGGCTGATCAAACCAACCATGAATGCCTGCTGTCTGCGGCAACCAAGTGTCATGCACCATAGTCTACACTCCTCGTATCCCCCGTAATAACCCCTGTAGTATACCCCTGTATACAGAACCCCTTTTCAGGAGTGTAGACTAATTGTAGCTCAAATGGTCACGAGCTATGCATCACGATCAAGATCACTGAAAAAACGCTGGCCCTGAACCCTCCCACCTCGCCAGTCTTCTCGCCGCGACTAACCCCTGCGCGGGCGATTGCTGCGCCCAAGGCCACGAGTCTCGGCTTTAGCACTTCAATATGGGATTGTAGAAGGAAGGGCCCCCAGGTCAGCAAATGAATTTCCAACTTCCCGAAGCTAGGAGTTACGGTAGCTACTCAGCTATTCAAGTTCTTGAGGTAGGTACACCTCACCGGATAGCTGGGAGCGGTATTCCTTGCTGTGCAAGTAAGGAGAGGTCTCTGTTTTGAGGATCCGGGAATGAAACATGGGTGTGGGGATCAGGACTTTGCCGTCAAAACGACCGGGGCCCCTCAAGTACTGTGCTGGAATTCACGACCAAACAAACAACCACCTTATTTAAAGATCTCCAAAGTCGCCTCAGATTATGCGGATAGTATCTGAGAATCTGAGAATATCTTGGGTCGGCAGAGCGGCTTGCGAGTATTCAAGGGCGTGAACCTGAACGTACCTTTGACCCTGCCGAAGTAGACGGGATCACCAGGTGAAGGGGTTGATGCAGAATTTCCAAACTTCCTGTTGTGTCGGCTAAAGCAAGGCATACACAACGAGGGCGCGCTTCCATGGGATTGAGGGTGGTTGACCCACTCTTTGCTTCAAACCACGGCTTCTACAGAGCTTCCTTGGAACCTGTCTCAGGAAGCGTGGATCGTTGTTAGTGCTGAACAGGAATTGTAACAATGATATGAGATAACAACAGTACACTAGTAATACCAATGAGACTATGCTACCAACAACAAAAAATACAGTCAGAATAGTACACGCCATTGTTACGAAGCAATCGCGTCTCGAATTTGCATGACAGCCGGTCTCCACATGGCCTTCAATGCTTGCTGATATGTGCTGGCTGGAAGCTGACCGTTATCTTTTCGTAGTCATTAACATATGGTGGTTTTCGTTTTTGCACACCATGACTTTGATTGGCTGTAGAGAATCCATTTGCTGGAGTTTCGGCCCAAAGGATTTCATGTTTGGCTTGCTCTTTCAGCTCTTGCCGCTTACTGTAAGCGTAACACTGTTTTCTGGCATGTTGTACACACTCCCAACATCTTGGATCGATTTCCGGTGTTTTGTTTGAGAGAGGTAGCAGCGTAGCCTGAAAACCTGAAGCCCTACGATGGTGCAACAAAACGAGCTCTGCATACATGAGCCTCAGCCCCATAAAATCCCATAAAGCAAGAGTTTCACCTAGCATCCCCCTCAATAAGCCTTATACTACTCCCCTATATAGTCCCCTAAATAACCCCCGCTTCCAGAAAATTTAGACTTTAGCTCACCTGAAGCGCATCTCTGCGAAAATCCAGAAAGAGGTTTTAGGACTGTTGGTTCGAGGTTGGACTGCTTCAGGTTTTCCTAACATTCTGGCCAAGACACTATGAAACCTCGATTTGGGGTTTCCCAAATTTAGGCGTACCTTTTTGGGTCCGTAGAAAAAGGATTATAGTATTTTTGGGTCTATATTGGGGTCCCTCTATTTAGGGAAACTACCATATGACCTCTATCTAACACCAGTTTCCATTTCATTTTCCATTTTCTTTTCCATTTGATTCTCCACTATTGCGCGATAATATCCCCAAACCCCAAACCCCGAAACCCGAAATCCCTACAGCTTAACACCTAACTTCCTGTAGACTGAGTTCCGCACCCAGCGCCAAGGCAGTTGAAGCTGGCCAAGGCAGCCCAGTTGTGCCTACGTAGTTGTTAGGGTATAGGGCTGTGGGTTCAGGGTTTAGGGTTTTGGGTTTAGGATTTAGGGTTATAGTCCGCCTTAAGTAGATAGAATATGGCTTTGGGTATATTCTAATAAGATCCCCATATACCCCATATTCTATCTACTTAAGGGGGGGTACATTTGGAAAACAAATCGCAAATGAAATAGATACCAGGACTCTGGGGATTTGTAGATAGATACATAGGTAAAAGGGTGTAATACTTCAAAAGCATGGAAAATGTATAAAACTGCTATGCTATCTTGGGTGTAGGGTTTATGAATGCAAGGGTTGAAATAAGTAGAATAGCAAGGAACCAAACTTAACGTCAACTGTAAGATCAGTGGAGGGCTTTTCTACGGTTTCTAGGGGTTGTATGTAGATCTTACTTGAGTAGGATAACGTTGGGGTGTAATAGAGAAAGCTCGGATGACGACCGTCAAGGATAGCTTCATCAAGCCAACGAGCTTCTGTGTGACGTGTCTCGATTGGTAGCCCAGACAATCCAGCCAACATTGAATGGCAGTTTCCATGAACAGCGGGACCACAAAATACTGGAGTCCTTATCGCGGGGAACCTCCAAAACAGCAACCCTAATTTTCGGAACCCCCCAACACCTTTGAGTATTACCTTCTTCCCAGAACCTCAGACATCAGCGGAAGGAGCCTTTCAATGCAAAACCAGGGGGTTAAACGTCATTGTAATGAAGACGACCTGGGGAGTCAGGCTATCATTAAACAGTAGAGGACACTCGTTTAGAGAACCATGAGGCTTCATAGTACTGATAAAATGCTGGCAGCGCCATTGTCACAATGAAGGCCGGCATGACCACATTAATTAATCAGAAGCAAATTCGCTTCCTAAGCTTGGCAGAGAAAACGGCGACAACAATGACAAGTGGGGTTTTATAAAAACCCCTCGACCATTTACTCATCCCGAAATAGCGTCATGGTTTTTTATGGCTATCGTTTTATGGGGTTTTGGCTGCACGCATGTACATGGTGTCTTTGCAGTACAAAGAAATGAACACAACTACAGCCTAGCATAACCTACGATGATCTACTTATGAACTATTTTCAATTACGGTCCTCTGACATATTTACACCATTAAACTCTATCATACTCTACCATAACCTACGGTATTTCGTGTAATCTACTGAAATCTATTATGATCCACCGTACGGTGCTAAAACGTAATAGAAGCTATCATAGTGTACTTTAACCTACCATAATCTACTTTAGTCTACTATAAACTACCAGTACCTACCATAAGCTGCTGACTACTGTTCATCATATACTATAACCTACTATAAACCATTTCCATCTCCTATAACCTACCATAATCCGATATATGTACTAAAAGTTACTATAACCTATTGTAATCTTCTATAATCTATTATACTCGACGATCATCTACTATAATAAGGGATATGTGCCGTGAAAGCGTTTCTTGCCAGGCAACACGGAACACCACATAAGAAAAGCAAAGATCTGTGGGTTTCCTATGGGCTCCATGAATCTCTGATGTTTGGAATCTCACATGAAAAACGAAGATCTTCGGAATCACATAGAACATCTAGGATGCTAGCGCTTCATATGAGAAGCTACTTCTTTTGGAACCTCGTAAGAAAAACAAAGATCTTCATGTTTCACATGCGAAAACAGGATCTTCGGGGCTTGCATGAACCGCTCTGATCTTTGGAATCTCGTGTGAAACACCAAGACCTTTGGAATCCCGTATTGTAAGTGAGGATATTGGGGCCGTATGAGAAGACACGCACTTTGGGTTCACATGACAAGCTACCTGTGCCATACCGCTACGTTCGCACCACTTGAACGGAGAGTGTTTGCGAAGTCTTCACGTCCAGCGTCTTCGACTCCCCATCCCCCCGAGACCTCAACTCCTGATTCATTGCCATTCCAGCAATGACGTGTGTTCCGGGTTGCTTAGCAAGAATGCTCTCACGGCACGCACTGCCAGGAAAGATCAAGTGCACATATCCCTTATTATAGTAGATGATCGTCGAGTATAATAGATTATAGAAGATTACAATAGGTTATAGCAAGGTTTAGTACATATATCAGATTATGATAGGTTATAGTAAATTATAGTAGGTCCTTATGAAGTACATCAGATTATAATCGGGTATAGTAGGCTATGGTAGGTTATAGTAGGTTGTATTAGATTGTAGTAGAAGCTTTCCATGTGAGCCTCCGATGACCTATGGCATGGCAAACTAGCTCATGCCAAGATCCACGACATCGTTTTCTTTTTCTTGTTATGGTTTTTGGGCTCCCGGCAACAATCCCATGACCAAGGACGAGGTTTGACTAAATTCTTAGGAGAGGGGTTATTATACAACCCCAAGTGCGGATTGTCATACTCATGGAGTGAAGAAGCATGCATGTACCACTGCTCATCCCTCAAACCCGCCAAGGCCACAAGACGCACGTAACTACCAAAACGTGTCGAGTACAACAACCCAATCACGATGTCACTGCGGCACTATGGGCCGCAGGTTCTGCGATTGAACCTTTTGTCGTTACAGTGTTACAGTGTTAGACACAGAGAGAGAGAGAGAGAGAGATAGACAGAGAGAGAGAGATAGAGACAGAGAGAGAGAGATAGAGACAGAGAGAGAGCGAGAGCACACAAAGAAAGAGGTTGAGCAATTGAAGGTGCTCAGCTAGCTGAATGCTGCCAGGCCACCACACAAGGACCCCGGTGCCGCCCAGCCTTAGGTGCAAGCTTGTCTCTCTTAAAAATGTCCGAAGGGGAGCCTCCACAAGATCCCAAAGAAAGAATCGACACCTCGCGATGGAAACCTTCAAACAAGGGCACCACACGCGCTCAACCCTAAACCTAAACCCTGAAACCCTAAAACAGTAAAACCCTAAAACCCAAAACCCCTAAAACTCTAAAACCGTAAAACATTGAACGCCTAAAACCCTAAAATCCTAAACCCCTAAAACCCAAAACCCCTAAAACCACTAACACCCCAAAAATCTAAAACCCTAAAATCCTAAACCCCTAAAACCCTAAACCCAGAGCAAATCCGCAGGTCTTCTGCGCCCAAATGGCGGACCCTCTGGCCAGTCTAATGCGACTTCAAGCTGCGGGCTGCCCATATCTCAAACGTAAGAATAGGTCATTGACGTATAGTCCCTTTTAAGTGGTTAGGGTTTAGGGTTAGGGTTTAGGGTATATTATTGGGGTTATATAGGGATAATGGAAAAGAAAATGAAGACTACTAAGTAGGTGAGGGTATATATTGGGGCTATCTAGGGACAATGGAAAAGAAACTGGAAACTACAGGGTCTAAAGTCCTATATTCCCCCTCAATAAGGCCTAACATGTATGCCAAAGTGCTAACTTTTTGACGTACCTGAGTGTGAAATAGCCCAGCACTTCGCTGTGAAACCACAGCATGCTGATGCAGAACTCAAAACTCTGTGCCTAAAGGTCCCCAGATTCAGATGTCCTACCCTCTTTAGGGCATGCGGGGTTACGCAGCGGCTAACTCTGTTCGGCCAATGATGGCCAAAGAGTGGGGGGCTGATTGGGGCATTGTGGATGGATAATATGGGAATGTTCTGTTCTCCTGTCTCAGGCTTGATTCTTTGCGAATTGTAAGAAGACTCCTTGGGGACTGCATACTTTGCAGGTGGCAGACCCGGCCTCAATCAATTCGGCAGAAGTAACTGTCAATAGTGAAGCCCGAGCCAGACTCAAATCGCACTGGCGACGTGCTAAACCAACGCACGGCCTCATGCCCCACCAACTTGAAGCTACATCCAGTTTCCGGCCTCTGACCGACCTTTTTCACCTGAAAATCCAGGTAGCAATGCCAAGCCTGAGCCACACAACGATGTGAAATCTCTCCTTTGCAGGCAAGCAACGTCAAGGTTGCTCCAAGCCCCTGCTTGACCTGGGTCGAAGAGTTTTTGGCTACAGGCTATGCGCAGATACGGGCTGCACCATGCAAGACCCGCATATACATGTGTATAAACAGGCAAACAAACAAACATTTTGACTTTGACTCTTTGCGTAGTCTGTGCTACAGTGAGCATGGCCCGGCAATGGCGTGACCATGTCACGAGGCAAACAAACAAACAGACACGCACACACACACACACA
>CAJNIZ010002447.1:85747-100788 GCA_905231905.1 Symbiodinium pilosum
TTTCGCGAAACTTTCGCGAGTCCTTTACACCAGCTGAAATTGTCGCCCAAGTATGAACCGAAGACAAGGACCTTTAGAACAACCCACATATGCGGTCCAGACTTTTGCCCACAGGGGGGCATTTAAGCCACAGTCTAAACTCCTAGTATCCCCCTTGATAGCCTCTATACTAAGCCCCTATAAAATCCCCTACGTTACCCCCTTTAAGGAGTTGAGACTATAGCTAATCTGGCTTTCCGCTTGATGCCGACCTGTGCAGCAACTCCAAAGCTGCGCGTGAGCTACACCTCAGGACCCTCCTTGTACCTTTTAATCGGGGTATACCCTACTCGTGGGAATTTAGGGCATACAGAGGGTAGATGGAGGGTGTGGGCAAGCGGACCCCGTAGTAGAGGCTGGTTTGACATCGCACTCTGTGTCCATCCCGAGAACTCCGAGGTTTCGTAGCTCACATTAATTATGCTCCAATGGCGAGACGTATCGCGCAGGCTTTCATGCTGTACACAAAGATGGTCTCCCATGGCTTTTTGAGGGAGCCTGTCACTACATAGAGGGTCTGGGTTCTTTGTACTGTAAGTTGCTGTAACCGACCCAACTTGTAATGGCGAAACCTTACACAAAGACCGTCAGAAGCTGACAGAGGTCCTCATGCTCTTCTGCGTCTGTGTACATCTCAACCTTGCATACAGACGAAGTCGCCCATCAGGGTAAACTTGGGGTCTAGGACAGAACACGAAGGTTCTATTTGTGGGGTCAAGTGCTTCGGGCACATTGTACATGGGCTCCCTCCTCAACAAATCCACGGGACATTTTCAATCCCAATCACGAAGGACATATGGCTGTCTGCCTGATGCCCACGCATACTGCAGCTCCAAAAGTAGGTGAGCTGCACCACTGGACTCTCTAGTAGAGGATGATTAGGTAACCGACCCCCAACCACCTTCGGCTTGAGGACTTGAGGCCGTGTAGAATGGTCTAAGTGTTCTACTACCAGAAGCAAACAGCTGGCTACCCCAAGTATTTCCAGGTTTTGGTTTCAGCTCACTCATTTTTTGAGCAATGGTACTCATTTTTTGAGCAATGGTGCCGAGACAAAAGGACATCATGCCGTCCATGGCCGCGAGACCTTTCCCTGTGACCCACTCAGCAAGGCAATGCACAATATGTTTTCATGACACACTCAATGTCATAGGGCTTTGGTTCACACTAACTTGCTAGCGTTTTGTCGATTTCTGCATTGGACTTTGATCCCAAAGGCAACCTTAATGTTTCATTACTGGTCTCCGGCCGGGGTGGCGGGGTGAAGCCGCAAGTCGGGGACTTTGCAAAATGCTGTTTCTATAGGCCCATGGTGCAGCTCGTAATCGCGAACCCTACAAAAGGATAGCAATCGGCAAAGAAGCCCCCTGTTTTAACCAAGTCATGGATGGCAGCTTGCCCAAAAGGATTGCTAGATCTTGCTAGCCGGGCTCTCGCTTAACCCAAAGGGTCCAAAGAACCTAATCACATGGCACGCAGTAATGTTTCTGTAGTAGGAACCATCTTGTCTGAGAAAGTATTCCCTGTACCGGCACTTGGGACTCTCTGGGTCAGCCAGCACTGGAACGTATTTCAACATCCCGATGGTGAAGGCATTCTCGCTTCTGTATATAGCCAAATCCGGACGTGTGCCACAGGTCCAGAGTAACATGTGAGCCACACCAGTGGAGTCTGTGTTCGGGGAACATCGTCAGTCATAAAAACATGGCAACCCAAACAGTAGCTCGCATGAGGTGGAACTGGCAATGCAAGTTCATGCCTTCCATAACCTCCTGAGCCCTCTGCGGTGAAACTAGATGGAGGATCGGGGAGCTTTTGCAAGCAGGCATATATCTGGCTGAGTATAGACTAGTGCCAAGGCTGAGATAGAGCATGGCAGCTTCCCAAAACTATTTCAGGCTATGTCTACTACATTTGAAGCTCCGGACCGTCCGAGTATGAACGGGTGAGGGTGTCTCCAGTGGATGTTACCCCCCCCCAGACTAAAATGGAAGTCCAAATAAGACCCTTGTTGAAGGGATGATAGTCTGTATCGGGACACTTTGGGTGAGGTCCGGCTAAGTTTGGGGGAGGGCACAACTCTTGAGACACAACGCGGAGCAGGAAGGGTATGTCGTAGATTTGCATCTAGCTGGTCGTGATGCACGGGTCTGGGGATCAGCTACTTGCAAAATTGTGATAGTCATGAGGTATGTTCATACCCTTCCTGGTCCAGGATCGCCACGGGAAATCTGCAGCGTGTTGCAGGCAACAAGTTGCGGTGTCCCATGGCAACTTACTTTGTTGTCTGGATTGACGTGTCCCCCCTCCTCTCCCAAGTGGTAGGACGCGCCTTCCAATCAAATTTCCTGGGTAGCCTGCTCTAGCAGTGTAGGGATTCCATTTCATAAGGGGGCGATGAGTTGTTTTGCGTGGGAGGGGGGTTCTGATGAGTCCTGCACGGGTGGACTCCATCTAGGCCTGCTCAATCACTAAACCCCTCACATCACAGCTGCCCTGGCTTCAGCGTTTTAGACCTGAGCCCTGAACCTTACCCCCAAGCCCTAAACTCTCTAGATCACGATAGACAAGGAATGCGCGGAAGCCTTCAGCTCAGGTGGAGGCATGGTGGCTTTCAGGCGGTCGACTTCAGCTCGGATGTGGGGAGGTAGGTTGTGCATGCTACTCTCCACGAGGTGCAAAAAAGACATCTTCTCTGCCTTGATCTTCGCCCGGATCCTCGGCGCAAAGGGTTCGACGACTTCAGCTTCGAGGAGAGCAATGAGATGCGAGGCGGAAGGCAAAAGCCCCTTCATCCGGGCCTTCCACTGGATGTAAGGCAAGAAGGTTGCCAGGAGCTGCTGTTCGGTAGCCTCATCACGCAAGTCTCGGAAGCGCCTGTTGAGTCGCAACCCAACTGCCTCATGTGGGAGGTGGCAATACCCACACGCCAATCCAGCGGGGCATCGATCACCTTTCACGCTGTAGACACAAGGCCTGCTGCAAAGCTCTGGGTGGCCGTAGCTGGCCTTGTTGTAGCCCACAGTCCAGGTCGACGTTTTGAAGGATGCTGACCTCTGCCACTGACCTGAAAAATCGCCATGACCAGTCTGCTCACCTAGCAAGGCAGCACCATCATGGAAGGCACCCAGCTGCGAAGACACAGGTGCTGTGGATATCCACTCAGGAGTCATACCCGCGGTAGGCATGTACATCATGGCTGCTTGACAATGAGCGCGAAACACGCTGTGTGCCAAAAGCTTGGGCTGTAGCGAATAAAGGTGTTTGGGAACTTTGGTTTGTGCATGTCATCCTAACGTAGGGCGGGCCGGGGTTTAAGTCCATTTCCACCTATCATGACGAACCCCTGCACGCCCCGATGTTCCTTCCGCCCCATAACATGGTTGTCCTAAAGCGTTTTTTAAAATGATGGCAAAGAAAACGTAAGAATTCACGCGCAGAGCACGCCCCAAACAGCATGCCTGAAGCAGCGTCAACATTTCAAAGCATGACGAGGTCCTACCTACTGCAACTGCCCTGTCTACGCTTCACAGTTACGGCCGTACCATGCGTATATATGCTCTGGAAAACAATGAACGAGCGTCTGCCTAATCTTCATGGCTGCCTGCTGGTCGTAAATGGTCGTAACATCGAGGGTATCGCTTTTCAGGTTACCCCATCGCTTCACTGCGTTTTAGCGGGGGTGTCGGTCTTCAGCGGCTCGCATCTCTTTACTGCTTTGGGCCCTTGTCGGGTTTCATGTCCAAGCTGTACATAGTTTCCTGTACGCAAGGTTGGCAATGACGACTGCTCAAGTGACGCTGTCCGTTTAACAAGGCGCTTTAAAAGCTGCGGTTGATGCACTCCCCGCCTGACGCTTGTGAGCCCGCGATGCCGCAGCACCGCCGCAA
Organism: Symbiodinium pilosum; assembly: GCA_905231905.1. Lineage (NCBI taxonomy): Eukaryota > Dinophyceae > Suessiales > Symbiodiniaceae > Symbiodinium > Symbiodinium pilosum. The sequence continues at coordinate 89,677 of CAJNIZ010002447.1, forward strand.
TCCGCATGCGAGCGCTGATGCACTTCAATCAAGCTCTCTCCCACGTGCCAGCAATGTGGAATGCTAAGTGAATGATTTTCTGAGTCTGCTATGGATGGATTCCAGCTGGTCCGCATTACTCATGGTCCAAGTCCAAGTGCGCTCGCAAGAAAAGGAAAACAGCCAGCGATGCTGCGAAACCTTCGGCGTCCCCTTGAGCCAGGCGGGGTCAGATGACGCCCAGCTAAGCGGAGAATTCTCGCTTAGGGTTTATATGGGTTTAGGGTTTAAGTTTTGTTGTTACCACTTCTTTTTCTGCCGGGTTTAGGGTTTTCACCAAGTAATGAATGGGAATGAAGGAAAACCCGTGGCAACTACATTATTCCTAGCGATTAGGGTACAGGACCACTGTACAGGCATACATGGCGATTCATTCCTGTGCTCCCCGACTGACAACCAGCAAGAATTGCCCCAAACAGGAAAAGAGTCCGCGCTTTACAAACGCTGGCGCTGGCAAAGTGATGAACACGTTGAACCCAGCACCAATCTTTGGAATCATGCAATTTCTGTGGTGTAGGGCGAAGAGCATGTGCAGCATTTCTCCGCAAATTGATTTCGGCACATGCCCCTGTCAGACCCAGATGAGTCCCTAAGATTTTTCCCCGTTCACAAGCGCTCATGGAGACCACCTAAATCGATCCAGGAAGTGCATGTACGACTGCCACACCTTAGCTGACCAACACTTGCCATCGCCGCCTTCAATCAGAAGAGTCCACTGCCGAGGCTTGTCCTGTTTCATGATGCCATTTCAAGTTAGGGCTACATGGCCACGGGCTACTTGCCGGCATGCCAAGTGTCCATGCCCTCAACCCCAAGTGAAAGGTCTCCCCTAAGCTCTATTCACAACAAGCTTTTGTGACAGCAACATGTGTTGCAAAGTAACATCTGTCGGGCCGGTATGGGCGGATGTTCCCACTGACCTAGATACCATGGCAAAGAACGGTAACCAGGAACCATGTAAGCCCAAAACCCTACATTACGCACGTAATGCAAGGATGCTTCCAGGTTTTGAGACGGAAAATGTTTCTTTGTGCCGGGGTTGCCAAACCCTGGAACCTGGCCAAAAACCAATAAGAGGGGATAGCCCAAAGGATGGAGTCCCGACAAGAAAGGTTCACTAAACAAAAATTCTTGAAAACTGCCGAATTGGTCCGTGCGGCTGGGTCAGTTTGCAGCAGCGTTGAGCTTCCTATGACGACCTCTCAGATTACTAGAACCCATGCTTGCATTTATTGAGGTGAGGGCCCCATACATAGATGAATACACACGCTCACGATAGATGTCCCAACAATGATCTCTGCCGTAAGGACAAACCAGGTAGGCGCGCCTAGTCTCGGAAACTTCGCAATCTTTGGTCCCTCTTTGAAAAGGGCCAGGCCGCCCGAAAATGAAGATGTTGGAATTGTGTTTTCATGGCCGTTGCACATGGCTTGGAAGGATTAGCTAGGCTCTTTAGGGGCCTTAGGGATTGGGCAAGGTTGTGGAAGCAATTCTGTAGGGTGCTACCAAGGCTGTTTGCCATTTAGGTTTTAGGGTTAACTTAACTCACATTACCCTAGGAAGCAAAAGGGTCCTCGGTACATAACTACAAGGAATCCCATACCCCAAAAAGTATAAAGCGCGTCCTTGTCAGTGGCCCAGAAAGTGTACAGGATCCCTAAACCCTATATACCCCCATAATATCCCTAAGATATCCCTATATAAGCCGCTTTTAGCCCCCTTTAAAGGATCCCTAACATTGATCCAGTTTGATTAGGGTTTAGGGCGCAGGCCGCATATCGCAAAGCTACTCTTCTGCTCTCAGCAAAGATTGATTCAACCACGAAGTGTCTCGGAAGCTTTAAGGCTTTAGGGTTTCAGCAAAGGCCCTAAAGCACGCAATTTCCATTTAGGCAAGGTCGTTCCTGCCTCGCCCTGATGATAAAGCCACGTCTTGAGGTTAGAAGCCCTTCATGCAGAATCATGCACACAAAATGCTTCCGACACTGCAACTTGCTTAAGCCTGCTTTTTGATTAAAGCGATTTTGAATTGATCCTTGCGGATATAGTCCCACTTAAGTAGATAGAATCTAGGTTTGGGTAGACTATAATATGATCCCCATATACCCCATATTCTATCTACTTAAGGAGGACTATATGCAAACGTGAAAGCTGACGAGTGGTTCTCAAGGGGATAGGAGGGCACACCTGCTGCCAAGACACAAGCAGGGACTTTGCCCTGGTAATGCCAACGTTCAGCCGGCGCCGGTCGGATAGGAATCCAAGGCCTAGATCTAAGGTCTTAACCGTTTAGGGTTCAGGGTTTAGGGTTTCGCACCTTCCTTCATCCCACCTCTTGAAATCCTTTGAACTATGGGCCGTTAATTCAAGTTGTAGGGCTTCACACTGCCAACCTTAGACCAAAGCGATTTAAGAGGCCCCTGTTTAGGAACTCTGTATAGGGACTCTCGAAGACTGTATGTGCTTATGCCCTGAAGATTTGCAACCTTCCGGGTTCCCAAATAAAGGGCTATAGTCCCCCTTAAGTAGATAAAATATGGCTGCAGTTCAGAACCCAGAGGGAACAGGAAGACTGGGGCACCTAGGGAAGCCACAAGGTCGCAAGGTGATGTGGTCGACTCATTCGTTACTGCAAGGAGTACACATTCTCATCTGTGATGGATGTGGTTGCAACAGCGATCTTCTTGGGACATGTTGCGCTGGGGGCGAAGGCTCAGAACTATTTGCCCCCCGGCCCGGGCACCTTGTGTCCGAACGCAGGAGAGGATTATCACCTGGCCCAAACTTTGTGGATTTCAGTCAGAGTCTTGGAATGCACGCCCCGTTCTCCGTAGCACGACGTTCTTCGTGAGTGATTGAAATTTCGGAGCCCCTGCTCTGGAGCCCCATCAAAACGTTCATGTCTCCTAGAATGCAGGCATTGCATCTGGGAGGTGCGGCGGCGTCGAGTCAAAATGGCAGGGGGCATTGCATTTCTCTGCATGCAGTGCCATGCGTGAAAAGCGGCATGCTCTATGACTACAACAGCTTCACCATAATGAGGAGACTTTAACCTGTGCTGTCAGCTGGCACTAGCACATGAGCTGGAGCTAAACTCCTTGAAGGGGGGTGATGCCATGCCGAGGAATATTGGGGGACTATTATAGGGGATATGACGGGGATACAAGGAGTTTAGGAGGCTATGGCTCGCATGCGCATACCCCTGCCTCTTTCTCACGCCCCTGATAGCCATCCACAGTTTTGACCTCGGGGAACCGCGTGGCATCCACTCTGGCATCTGGATCCTGCAGGCAAAGGGGGGCACATTGCAAGACTGAAACAACAATCTAGACCCCAAAGTTTGTAGAATAATGGCCCTTCTGGCTATTTCTAAAGGGCTTTTGGCCATTAGTTTACCTACTTTAGCGGTCTAACAACACAGTTCCAATATCCCATGAGCCAGGAGTCGACACAATGTGACGGAATCATGCCCAGCCCCCCGTGTGCTCATCATACCAAGAACCGACCAGAACAATAATAACCAAAGAAACAACAATAATATTAATAAGAGCAACAATAGTAATAGTACTCATTGTAACAATAAAATAGTAAGGAACAATAATGCGAGCAGCCGCATCATGCATGCGAGGAATCCAGGTGGCGGCATGGCCTGGAACGAGATCTTCTCTGCCTCCATTGCCGACTTGATTTGTGCCACCTGGCTTCGTGCATGCACAGAAGACGGAAGCCTGCCTTTTCTGGCACAGATGCGTGCCGGCAGCGTTTCAATCATAAATTCCCATACTGTATCAGGCACGTCTTTCCCAATGCAGCAGAGAAGGGTCTCTTCAAATAATGGGGCATAGCATGGGAGTTCCTCGAAAGCTCTGATTAAAAAAAAAGGGTAGGAACTCTCATAATGCGCGTGCAAACCCCAGGCATCCGAATGCATCCCCAGGGTGCTAGGCCTTTTAGCAAACACTGGTGCCACCCCTAATGGCAAAAGGGACACATAATATTGCATGGTCATAAGCTGCTTTTTGGTTTACCAAATTCGCTTTCACGGTTTGCCTCTTGAAGCAGTACTGCACAGGTGCACTGACGAGACACAAGCATCTCAGTTAAGGCCTTGGCTCAACAGGATACGGCTGTGTCTAAGAAGCTTTGACTTCTATGACTTTTACCCAATCCCAAACGCTCCATGTAGGTACTACTTATAGGGGTTAGGGCCCAATGCAGGTATTACTTCTATAGTTAGAGCCCCAGGGAATACCTTCTAAGCTATTTGAAAGAGTCGGAATTCTTGGATATTTCTTATGGAAAAATTGCAGGACAACCTCATGTACAGTCTGCTGCCGAATGGTATTAATAATCACCCTCATGGAACCATTGCAACTTAATCTTGCTATCCGTACTTCCAAGACATGAGCTAATTGGCGGGCGGGGAAACCTGCGCTGCGTAGGGCGAAATCACCCCGATGTCCTGCTCGCCGGCCTCTCACACAATTCAAAGGGATGGAGTGTCTCAAAACGGATTGCGGGGGGGCGATGCCAATCAACAGCCTTATCCATACATTGACAGAACGTCAGCTACAGGCTATGTCAGTACCCCTAAATTCTGGGAATCTCCGATATGTGAGGGTGCTACAAACCCTAAACCCTACGTAACACATTATAGTTGTTTCCATTTTCTTTTCCATGATCCCTATAGAACCCTCCTCGCCAGGGATGATTGAAGGCACAAAGGCTTTCGCCACTACGGTAAGTCAGGGAGTTTGCTGCCCAGGGTGTTTTGCGGGACCCTGGGGTTAGGATTATCTAACATATGGTCCCCCTTAAGTAGATAGAATATGGCTTTGGACAAATTAGAATAAGATCCCCATATACCGCCCATATTCTATCTACTCAAGGGAGACTATAATGGCATATAGGGAAAGGGAAAGGAAAATGGAAACTGCATAATAATTTGGGATTTAGGGCTCACTTGGAGGGAATGTGGAGATTGGTAAGATGCTATATCCCCTTCTACAGCGCATCATAAGCCCAAAGGAGACCATAATTAGGTTCATGAGGTCCCGAACCCATTAGTAGTCATTAGTAAGCGCGGGTCTTGCAAAAACGTTGATCCTATGACGCGCCCGTCAGCCTGCTTTGTTTTCTAGCCTGATGCTGCCTTCTGCCGCCTGTCGATTTGCCAGACGTTCTGCAGCTCAGAAAGTGAGATAATGAAGGCAATAGTTCTAACAACAGCAATCCCCTACGGCGGAAGTAGCAGCATATTGCACACCTGTTGCATGCTACATAGTGGTCTTCTCAACCGAGGCCGATTAAGAAATCTTTCCATCAGGTTGGATTTCCTAAGGCCAATGTGCTTGTATCATGTCGCCGCAATATCTTGTCAGCTTCTTGCTCTAGAACTGTCGCAGATCTCCTGTAAGCAGATGAACTTGCAAAAGACCACACAAAGGTTGGCACCCTAAGAATTAATGATGGCTCGATAATGGGGACCCAAATAGGACCCACAATTTTGACAAGCCCTCCCATGTTCAGGGTTCTGACGTGATGTGATAACCATGTCAGAGCCTAGATCTTACCTCTGTAACGGCACCTATGAATAAGACCATAACCCTAGGGCTCTAACCCTATAAATAGTACCTACATTGGGCCTTAAACCCTATAAATGGTACCTACATGGAGCCTTAGGGTAATGCTAATGTTAGCAACAATAGCAACAGCAAGCTCTGAAAGAATGAGCGAGTGGGAGTTGAGTCCCTCTCACCGCAGCGGCTGCGCAAAGATGTCCACCTGGCAACTGCTGCGACATTTGATAGCATTGCCTTCCATCTCCTTGAGTCATAACGGCTCCCCTCTCTCCCTCTCTTTCTATCTTCCTCTTCTTCTTCTTCTTCTAGCTCTCTCTCTCTCTGGAGTGGTGCTGGTCTACTGAAAAGGCTACCTGCAAGGGTGCCGAAGTAGGGAAAAGGCACCTTCACCCCGCATGTTGAAGCAGCAAGAAGGTCACGAACGACAGAAAAGAGCGCTGTCCTTGTTCGTAGCGCCGAAAGTATGCGCACCCCTGCTACAGGCAGAACGCCAGCAGGACTGGCCGTCTTCGGGGGCTAAGGAGATGCGCCACAATCCTTGCAGCCCTGATTCTAAGAATCTTCGCGAATCAGGAGTTTCTGCGCTCCCTACAGCAATCACGATGCTTTAGGATGGAAACCCCAAAGCGTGCACCTTCTCGACGGGAGCACCAGTCACCTGTCAGGCACGCATCCAACGTGGCCAGAAAGCCCGACTTGTGATTGAAACAACGAGCCTTAGTTTTAAGCCTTAATAGTCCCAGTATAGCCCCTAAAAGCTACAACGACAATTATGATAATGATGGTGATGATGATGATGATGATGCATGCATGCGGGTGTCCTTTTCATGGTGTTTGCAGACGATGTTGGGACCCCCCAGCCATGTCATAGTTTCACGCTTGCGAACCACACATATGAAAAACACACCTTTGTGGGATCATGAGTACTGAGCTACCACTCAGACTCCTCAGAACTTTCTAGGGCACGAGACGTGCACTTCAGTAATCGGAGTTTGTGCTTGGACAAACCCGTTTCTCCCTCGGATGAGCAGCGATTGCAGTAATACTTCCAGTATCTCATAGGAATTTCTTAAGAAACCCCCTATTTTAAAGGCCCTAGAATCCTGCATGGGGACCCTGCAATGTTCCTGATATCTCTGAACTCCTGAAGGGCCCCGCAAATAGCGAAACAATTCAGGACTCTCGGACACTAACTCCACTGGATGTGTGCCCTAAACTGCCTAAACTTCACTGCCGTCAAGTCACAATGTCAAACAAACTCTCACATGTGGAAGATTTACAAATAGATATTGCGTAAACAACCCTGAATAGGCACTCTTGGAATCCATCCTAGCGCCCAAAGTATAATTATTCCCCCTGATGGTAGAAAAGCCCACACATATATACCACAAACTATTCTCAAGTCCGCAAATGATGCTTGCTTACTATTGCCTGTAGAAAGGTCCACAGATACCCCCCCTGGCCCTTATGGGATCCTAAGCCATAGACCCTAAAGCCTCAACCCTAAACCCTGAAGCCTCGAGAAGGCGCCATTGTCGTGGCCAAGTGGTCCGACCCAACAAGCCCAACCTCGAGGCCCAAGTGTTCAAGGGATTGCTTTGCTAGGGAAAGGTGGGGATTGTGTAGGGGTTATATAGGGGCAATGGTATAGAATTGGGATTTCAGGGCTTGGCAGTGCTGCACTTCCTACGCTGACATGCGTCCCCTGCCTGCAAATACCTTTGGGTGGATTGCATGGTAAAACAAACCCTAAGGGTCCAATGACCCAAATAATGGGGTTTTAGGGCCCAAATACTATAATATGTATGGTATTTGGGCCCTAAAGCCCTATTATTTAGGTCCTATATACCCCTATATAGCCCCCATATATCCCTAGATATCCCCCTATAACCCCTTTAAAGGGACCCTGTTATTTGGGTCCTTGGACCCTTAGGGAAAGTGAGCGCGTGCCAAGGTCCAGCTATGGCAGTGTCACTTTGGTATGGGATGCTGCTGCCTACCGTTTGGACTTTCCATGAAAGATGGGTGCTTTCCTCGTGAAGAGATGAAAAAGAAGATGATGATGCTTCTGATGATGACGGAGAGAGACGTACTGCAGTGTTGGTGTTTGCGGCGGCAGTGGCGGTGGCGGTGGCGGTGGTGGCGGGGGGCGGCGGTGGCGGCGGCGGTGAGGGTGGGCGGCTGTTGCGGTGTTGGCAACTGCTGCTGCTGCTGCCCGGTGGCGGCGATGGTGGTGTTGGTGCTGGCCCCTCCATATCACAAATCCCAATCCCCTACACAAACCTAAAGGTTGTTTCGACTGCCTGCCAAGAAACTGAAAGACGCGACCAAAGCTGTGTCGATCCTTGCCCGGGCTTGATGCTTTCAAGCCAAAACCAACCCCACTGGCGTAATTACTAATTCTAGGGGCATGAAGAAAACAAAATTATGGGGCTAAATTCCTTGCATAACTACGCAGGATCTCAACACGATAATCTCCTGTGTATATGTATGTGCATATGTACTACGCGTGTGTATACATACATATATATATATACGTATAGTCCGAGGCTTTTCCTCCAACCGGTCTCTACACTCTTTATTGGATGCCATCTAGGTGGAGTAGGTATTGGGATATGCTAAACTACTTCTTAACCCCTGTAGATGGGGAGGAATATTGGTGGTTATTGAGGCTTCTACATTACAGAATCTCTTTTAGTCCCTGAGAAAGTGGACCCCCACAACTCCCTCCCTCTCTCTCTCTCTCTCTGCCCTCCTCTTTCGATCTGTACATATGTATATGTACATGTATACACATGCACATATTCGTATATACAACCAGTATGTACATATAATCCCCGTGTATGCTCCCATTCCCGCCAAAGCACCAACCGTATGATGCTTGCTGCAGCGACGTCACAGGATCCACAACGGCCAGGGCGCGCAACCAACCCAGAATGCTGCCTTTCTTACTGATGCTTGAGGGGAACTGGTGGAATGAAAATAGGGACAGTTTTAGGTATAGGGGATCATTCCAAACATTTTGATAATAGGTATCCACCCCGCAACTTTCCTTTCAGGACCAGAGGCTTTTTGTCAAGGGTTTGGGTTATGCAGATGGACGTATCATCAAAGTCCGCAAACGTCTTTTGGGGATGTTGAAGAGTCTGGTCATGCAAAGAGTGCGCAAAACTTGCTTGTGGACTATGCGAGGATTATGCTCCTCAATGGTCAGGCTTCCCTTGCACGCATTAATCCATAGCAGGCTTCTGGGCTTGCTATGCCTGGTACACTGTTCCAGGCCTGAGGTTGAAAATCAAGTTTAGGATGTGTGTGGTTGTGCGGCTGCATGGGTTGCTCTCAAAATTATGGGCCTCTTAATATTCAGGGGTAACAAAGAGGGACGCTAAGTTTGGGAACTACTCACGTAACACACCATGACTTCAAGGTTCGTGAGGAGTTTCGTGCTCTACACTTTGTGGAGCTTAACATGCCAAAACAGGGGGCCCCCTATTGACTCTCACATCGCTTGCGGACATTGCTAAGGCTGCACCCTCAACCCTAGACCCCAAAGCCTGAAGTCTAAATCCTAAAGCCTAACCCCTGAATCCCCAATTTTGAGCCATGTCAGCCCGAGCCAGATCCTGCCCAAGCTGCCCAAGAAAGCCCCGATGCGAAGCCCACGCTTGACCTTCCGGAAAGCGAAGCGCACCAAGGTACTATCGGTGCAATTAATTCAGCCTAATTATCCCTAAATATCTTTAATTAAGGGGGGAGCCTAGGGGGGGGTAGTATAGAGGGGGTCAGGGTTTAGGGCTTGCTGTGAGTTAGTGTGACTTAGCGTGCCAGCAGTGAATTAGGGGTCCTATTAAGGGCTATATATAACCATACTATAAATATTATCAACTGTTGCTGAGGGGGGGCGGTACCCAACCTACACCCTACGTGCGTGGTTGCATGCGAAGTGCAGCTGTGGCCCGACAGTGCTGGGCCATTGCAACTCACCCATCCAAGGGCCGTCTGAGGCAGCCAAGCCGCCTAAACTACTCCTTGTAGGGTGTACCTGAACCCCAAGAGTAGGTAAAATAACAGCCCTAAACCCATAATGACAGCCATAAAGGCCTTATCTTACATACTTTGGGGTTCAGGTAGGAGCTTCATGAGTCCATCTTCGTCAACCACACAGACTGCTTTTATTCTTGATGTTGTCGTTGTTGAAGGGGTCCTCCTCATGGTATGGTTTGGAAGCCCAAAGGGGGTGGAGCCCTTGGCTGTGCTGAGGCAGGTCCAGCTAGGTCGACCATCACCATGGAGGGCGGAGGGCATACGCATCGAACTCCACTGTAGGTGGGCACTTAAGGATAACCAGTGGCTCCTTGAAGGGGGGATTTAGAGTTAGATTTGCTGAGATTTATTCAGGAATATATGGGGATGTGCAGGGTAGGGTCTGGGGCCGTTTAGGGTATCCGGAAATTAGGGATCCGGCTTCGGGGGTCCGAACAAGAAGGATGACAGTATATTGCCATCAAGTTACTAAACCAAACTGTAGCATTCGTTTTGGGTGAGGGCATTGTATTTTGCGATCGCTGGCACGGACTCTTCGTGAGATTTCTTAAGCTCGGGGTATCCAGGACTACATTATGTAAGGATGTTGAAGGGGTTGTCGGGGGTCCCCTTACGGATGCTATGTTGGTAGCCCACATTCCAGGGGGAAAACAAGAGAAGTGTGTTCATCTTCGAAAGAAGTACTTCTCAATTTTAGGAGCAGCAAAAGTCTGCAGTGGCACTTCCTGAGTAAGATTACGATTATTATCATTATTGTGTGTGTTTGATGCTTACTAACACGCTTATTCCTGTTAACATTGCTATTACTATTAGGTAGCACTTCCTTCCCCAGTAATGCAGTCTACCTTCAGCTGCACCCTTCCCAACTGCCCCAGGTCTTCTCGTGTTCTTGCCCCTGCAGGACCACGTGAGCCATAGTCTAAATTCCTAGCATGCCCCTTAACAAGCTCCATAATACTCCCCTGTATAATTCCTTATGTAACCCCCCTAAATTCGTTTTGACTATAATAGCTCGCGTAGAATCTCGCACCCCGTGAACCGATGCAATGTGGCAACTATCCGATGTCCAGTAGAGTTTAGTTTGGCATTTGTTTCTAGTTTCTGCATAGATACACATCAATACCCCGGCGGGAAGACAGGTGCATGACAGCAAGAATCGCCTTATCAGGTAAGTATATTGGTGAGCATTCAAGACACATAACCCTATAATCCCCTGTATGAACGCACAGCTTTCATTCCATGATCAATGTTCTGTCCTATTTGGTTCTCCATTATTGGTAAGAATTCAGGCCTCTACATCCGTAAGCACCAAACTACAATAATTGACATTCTCTTTTTCTTTTTCCATTCCCTTGCCTAAGCCTAAGCCCTTAACCACTCCCTAGACCATGGATACCTACCCCTAACCTAGGCCCCCATAACCCCTTTAAAGGAACCCCTGCATATG
>CAJNIZ010002447.1:101948-118401 GCA_905231905.1 Symbiodinium pilosum
AACACTGTGGCAATCCTCCCTAGTTCTAAACGGACCCTACACCCTTAACACGGGTAAAACGAAACTGGCAGGTTGTCTGTTGGCTGGTCAAACACACTGTAAATCCTACAAGAAGGGGCCCCTTGAAAGGAGGGATAATGGTCCTGTAGAGTTCCGGGAAACCCCATATGAGCTATAGGTATTCCCCTGTATACTCCCCAATATGACCGCCTTTGGGGAGTTTAGGCCCGAAACCCTAAACCCTGTAATCCTCCTATATAATCCCTTTTAAGGAATATAGACTATAGCTGCATATTTTCTTGGGACTGTGAGCGCATCGCTTTCAAGGCTTAACTTCTTAAGGTGGCAAGAATATTGGACTGCTGCTGTAGCTGCTTCTGCTATTATTACTACGGTTGATACTAAAAATCCTGCATCACCCTGGCATACTATAGTACCATTTTTCATTATTCCCAAGGTATAAGGTACTTAGGGTCAGGCAAGATTTTGGCATCCACCGTAGTACCGCCACGATGCTACCTCTTCGCTTCCTCATTCGTGCCTTTAGGCTTGTCTGACCCTTCTCGCTTCAAGTTCAGAACCACAGCACCAGCAACGGTCATGCCTCTAATGCGAACACTTTTTAAAAGTTGTGGCGCGCCCTGCGTGGCCATAAATTAACATTATGGATTGGCTGCTAAGCTGCGCTCAGCCGTCTTGCTCCTTCCTTATGTATAGGTATGTCTCCCAAAAAATTATTTTAAGCACTTTTGCTAAGAAGGGTCTTGTAGTTCAGTGCTACCAGCGACCTGTCTCTCGGGCATATTCTTGTGCTACCCAGCCGCAGCACGCGCATAGAGTTCAACTCATCAAGATCTCAGCGAGGCCACAGAAAATGAATTCTTCCAAGAAAGCCATCATGATCGTGATAATAGTCATAACAGCAAGGGTAGTACTAAAAGTTATGAAAGTCATCATAATCATACTAACAATAGCAATAATAACAGTTATGATAGTAAGAAGAGTAAAGACAGTAATGATACATACAGTAACTCCCCCTAGCAGCTCAAGCCGGCTATCAGAGCAAGCACGTGTTCCACTCGTCATGCCGTTCCTTGCCAGTTTTGCTCTGGTTTTGTGGTAAAGGCAGGAACAATGCCATCGTAGCACGTCTGAACTTAGAAGGGACGCCACGAGGGCATGTGGGTAGCGTTTTGAACCCAGTAAGAGTATGTTTCTTGTTGAAAGCCATTCTCATACGGAGGATAATATAACCTTTTTCTATACAGGGGCCTGCAGGATCATAAAACAAAATGCTACATAATCCATACTTGATACCGGCTGCCATCTCAGTTTCCATTTGCTTCTCCATTATTGGTGTACTTTCCCTAGACAATAAACTCTAGATCCCAAACCCCACATCAGCATAGTCAATAATCAAAACTCCTGGTATCTCGCATAATAACTCCTAGAATACTCCCCTTTATATAATCCGCTTCCGAATCCCTTTTAGGGAGTTTAGACTATAGCCCCTACAGCCTAAACCCTAAAGCCTAAATGGTAGCTGCCCTTTTCTTTTCCAGTAGTACATACCCTAGACAACCCTATATTACCTCGATATTAGGCTGTACCCCAACATAACGTTAAACCTTAAAGCCCAACTCAGATGAGTAGTGTTTTTTGGTGGTTGAACCTAGTAAGATTATATTCCTTATATAAAATAGTATACCCCAAAAGGAGGATAGAATCTTACGCCATATTGGGTACCATAGTATCCCCAAATAAAATACTACTCAGATGTCTTCCACTGAGGCGAGCGCCCTCGATGTTGTTACGGACATGCCGAAGCCTCGCTACACCCTAAACCCCTGAAGTCCCCCTTAAGTAGATAGAACATGGGGTTATATTAGGGTTATAATGGGGTTATATTGGGGTTACATTGGGATAATGGAAAAGAAAATGGAAACTACTATTTAGGGTTTAGGGGTTAGAGTCCCCCTTAAGCAGATAGAATATGGGGTATATGGGGATCTTATTATAATATACCCAAAGCCATATTCTATGTACTTAAGGGGGACTATAAGGTTTGTTAGGATTTTGACCTAGGGTAAACGGAATCAAAGAGCACTCTAAAAGGAGCCCTAGGAGGGTAAGTGCTCTTTGATTTCTTGGGTGCATATCCCTATGATGGTCATAAAATCCTAACCTGCCCTTTTTGCATGTGGACTCTGAGCTGCCGGCCTAACCTGCCCTAAACCCCCATGTTTTAGATTTAGGGTTCAGGGTTTGGGGCTTAGGGTTTAGAATCTGTTTAGGGTGGGGTTTAGAATTTAAGGGTTAGGGCTTAGGGCTTGGGGGTTTCCAAGGGTTTTCTCTGAAGGATAGATCGGGATAGGGTTGAGGGTTGCGAAAAATGAAGCGTTGAACAGAACGAACTCGTTTGCGGCGAATATTGGGGTTCCAGCTGTTCATGAAAACTACCATATGTATGGGTGACTGCTAGATTAATTACGAGCATTTCTTTTTTAATCCGTAATGCAGACGCCTAAAGTTTGAAGAGTCAAGGGTAGATCGAATTGACAGTAACATGGAAACTGGGTTCACAGCGGGGCTGACAGGAGCTAGGCAATGCACGGAAACCTGAATAATCGCAGAAAATTTCATGAAGACTATTTGAGGCACCCTATGAGAAAATTCCACAAGGACTCTAGGAGCGTCATCTTGGTACTCATTCAGGGGTTTAGGCTTTGGGGACTAGGGTTTAGGGCTTATGTTTAGGGCTTAGGGTTTAGAAGGCAGGCTTCCAGGCGGTTTCTACACTACATGAAAGTGGACTTGCATCCAACATCCTTGGTCGTGAGGGTGGCCTTGATTTTATGGCATTGCATCCCCTGGAGCCTTGCCGTGGTGAAAGAGAGAGAGAGAGAGGATATACATATATATATATATATAGGAAGTGAGAGGGAGGGAGGGATGGAGGGAGGGAGGGAGGGACAAATGGGGTTTCCAAACTTAGGGGGCCCGTTAAACGGGGTACAGGGCCTTCTGTAAGGTTATAATCCTCCTTAAGTAGATAGAAAATGGCTTTGGGTATTTTATAGTAAGGTCCCCATATACCCCAAATTCTATCTACTTAAGGAGGACTATATACAGAGGGTCATGTAATTAGGCAGTAAATAGTTGGGCCACACCTGATCAAAATCCACCCGCACGATGGCTCAACCCAAATCTGCAAGCAGCTCCCAGATACCAAGTCCAATCCTGTTTAGGGGTTTTGGGGGTTTAGGGTTTAGGGTTTAGGGGTCTTGGGGGTTTAGGGTTTAGGGGTTTTGGGTTTGTCAAGAAACGTAGTCCAAGTTACCATATTATGAGCACATCGAAAAATAGGGTTTCCCTTGTATTCTAATCTAACTCAACTAAGGTCTTTAAGAGGAGCCCAGTCAATGCACGACACCTTCAACTGGAGACGAAGCCGCCGCTACCGGCCGTTCAGTTTAATAATACAAAGGCCATCCTCCAAAGTCCTCAGAAAACCGAAAGCTCGCAGGGAAGGATGCTAACTAGAGCGGTTCAGCAGGTTTAGGGTTTAGGGAGCTTTCTTTCGCCTTCTCCTACTAATCCTCGCTCCGACCCGTGGTGATGCATCTTCACCCTTAGATATGGGTGGTTGTCAAAATTATGGTCCCTTTTTGGGTACCCTAGATATTAGGGGCCGTATTATAATAGGGATCCAAAAACGGCCTATAATTTTGACAACCACCCGCATGATGGTATACGGTATTGGATCCTCGGAAAGATGAGATCCGCATCAAGCAAGCAATGGCACCTAGAAAGTGCAACTACCTGACCCCAAAAAAACATTCACTTGGATATTGAACATTCCCCTTGTCGTGTATGGTCTATAGGGAATATTTAATACTGAGGGTGGGGGCTTCAATATTACGGGGGGTGAATATAGACCTGTTACGGCCGTGTCTTAAATGTTTGGGCCCCAACAACCCACAACAATCCCTGTGCACTCAACGAGACCAAACAAAATCCTGCCCCGAATAAAGGGACCCAAAATGCAAACCTCGTAATTAAGCTTACTGGAGTTTCCTGGGATAAGGGAATGTATCATGTAGGGATTATATTCCTTTATTGCCTAACCACCAGCAAGCAACATAATCAACCGGAGCATGAACCTAAAAAAGCCAAAGCTCTGAAGTTCAACTCATAAACAGTGGATTCTCAACCCTCAACATGAATTCACATTCGTACTATTATTGTTGCTGCTGTTATTAGTGCTGTTATGGCTCCCAATATTCGTACTATTTTTACCTAGTACTAATACTAGTAGCATTATGTACTATTGTTTTATTGTTCAACATGCCTGAAAAACTGGAAACACTCATGCAGCCCATCTCGAATACTGAACAAGTTTGTCCAGGGCCGTTTTGCGGGGTCCCATGTACATTCCTGGCTAGCTACTTGGCAACATTTAGGGGTTTCCGGAAAGAGGGGGCTCCAGTGCGACATGCGCCCCAAACACAATAGTCCTCTTCATAGGGCCTCCCAAAAAGGGCCCGCGATTTTTGGAAACCCCAATCCCTATAAGCCACTCTAGAATCCCAGGTGCTGTTTCATTCCATCATTGGGGCACTATTCTCCTAAATCTTATATCAACCCTATTTATCATGTCGGACCCACTTTTGCAGAGGGGGTCGCAACTACAAAATTTTGGGGAAACATTATTCGGGATCCGCTAATGATTGGGGGCTCGGAATACGAAATCGGTGCAAACATGCAAAATGCAAACAAAAAAACCTAAGTCAAGTTTGCTTTCCAGGCCTTAAAGGATTTTTAATTCCAGAGCTCTAGCACCAGAGCCTGTACCCATAAGGCCGGATATTAGAAAGTCCGAAAATCCGTACACTCAGAGCAACCAGGTCCATAAAAGCCGCAAAAACCGCTTTTTCGGTATTATACAAATCATACTATCCGTCAGTTTTTTTGTTTTGGGGGGGGGGGGAGGGGGGTGGTAGTCCACCAGAGGCCCGAATCTTCTTTGAGCATTCGTTCTCCAACTTTTCCAAATTATCGATGAATTCGATTTAATTTAAAAGGCACAAGGCCTCCTTTACTTACATCTATTTACACTTGAAAGGCCCAAGGCCTCAAAGAATAAAGGATTACAATTGAATTTGATTAACATTTAAAAGGCCCAAGGCCTCAAAGAACAAAGGATTTTGATTGTTTTCTAAATGCACCAGGCCCAAGGCCTCAAAGAATACAGGAGTTTAATTGTTTTTTCAATTTAAGAGGCGCAGAGCCTTTGGCTATAAGGCCAGATACAAGCCAAATCCATGAATGCGTGAAATCCGTGAAGGCCGCGAACTCTGGCTTCAATTGGTCTAAGTATATATAGACTTTAACTGCACGAAGTTCGATCTTTATCCGTTGTGAATAGGTTTCCAATAGGTGTAATGGGGTGGTAAATAGATTTTCATACTAATGGTAGTGCCAGTACTAACACTAATACAAAAATGACTACCAGCTTAAAGGCTCTACCGAGATTCATGTTTTCATTGACGTTTAATTGCGCGGAAAGTTTGGGGGGTGGCCCCGCATGAAAGAGAATAGTCAATTGCTCCTCGCAGGACCCCCCCTATACTAAAGAGAGTTCAAGATCAACCCCATATATAACCCCGGCTAACTCCTATGTCCCTATTCACCCCCCAACCCTAAGCCCTAAACCCTAAACCCGAAGCCCCCAACCCCTAAACCCTAAACCCCTAATCCCTAAACCCTCAACCCCTAATCCCTAAACCCTCAACCCCCAAAACCCCAACCCCTAACCCGTAAACCCCAGCTCCCGCACTTGGGCGTGGCCTGATCCGTGGCAGCGCGCCAAGGCAGCCCAACCTCAACGTGCACTGAGAAGCTCTGGTGAGGATATTTATCTTAGGGTTTAGGGTTTGGAGTTTAGGGTTTAGGGGTTAGGGTGTGGGGTTTAGGGTTTGGGGGTTCGCGTGTGTGGTTTAGGGTTTACGGTGTGGGGGTTAGGGTGTGGGGTTTAGGGTTTACGGTGTGGGGGTTAGGGTTTACGGTGTGGGGGTTAGGGTGTGGGGTTTAGGTTTTGGGGTGTAGGGTGTCGGGGTTAGGGTTTAGGATTTGGGGGCTTTGTTTTAGGGTTTAGGGTTTACGGCTTGGGGCGTCGGATTCCCAATTGGGAAGGTAAAGACGTATCTCGCGAATAGTAGGAAACTTTGAGGGTTACCAAGGGGATACAGCGTGTTACCCCGCTCCAGGGTCTTTGAAAGGATGCTCCTCTCATCTTTTGCTGTCTACACTACTATCACGAAACTCCGTATGCCCGGCGAGGTACTTCAGAGGTCCTTAAGCTCTGAATAACCTCTATTGCCCTTCAAAGGGGGGCCCTCTAATATCCTTAGAACACATCTGTAGGCGTCCTCCTATAGTCCCCCTTAAGTAGATTCAATATGGCTTTGGGTATATCATAAAAAGATCCCCCATATTCTATCTACCTCAGGGGAACTATACATCCCTTCGAAATCCGAATACCAGGTGCGTTTCAGGAGCAGCATCCCGCAAAGCATCCCCACAGCGCCCATGTGCAGTGCCTGAAGGCCCCGTGCAAAACACCGAAAGGGGTTACAGGGATACATAGGTTTAGGGTTTAGGGTTGAAGGGGTTAGAGTAGGGGTTTAGGGTTTACGGGCTTAGGGTTTGGGGTTTAGGCCAGAAGGTTTTTTAAAGGATCATGGGGATCTGTAGGGTTCTCTTAGAAGCGGTTCCTGGAATCTTTGCAGAGCCTTCAAAGGGATTATGGGGGACATAGGGTCCCTTTCGAGGATATTATCGGGATACCTGGGATCCCTTGAATGGGTCATAGGGATAGATATGTAGGGTCTCCTGTTATGGTTACAGGAATATCGTCCTTTGGGAGGTGTCATAGGGATCTGTAAGGTATTTCTGAAAGGGCCATAGGGATAAAGATATAGGGTCTCTGCTAAAGGGATAACGCGGGTAAATATCATGTGCCTTTCAAGGTCTTCTAGGGATACGGATACGCAGGTTCCCCTTACAGCGGTCATAAGGATATACACGGTACCTTCGATATCACAAGGGGTGGTGGTAGGGGGGGGTGGGGGGCGCTTCATAAGCGGGAAAGGATGCTATGCTCAAATGTGGTGTCTTGTGACTATGGCCCCTTTCCTGGGGCCCTTTTAAAATTGATATTGTCAGGAATTAATACTTTATACGGGCTGCTGTACGGATTCATCATAAGATCTTTTATGTCGGCCCCTATAACCCGTTTTCCCTACTCAGCACCGGCAAGCCCCATATAATGCCTACATAACCTGTTTCCCTGTCATGTTCCATTTGATTCGACGAGCCATTGCCTGTTGGCATCGGCTCTAAACCCGCCCAGGCGGCTTAAGAATAGCCTCAGTCTCACGTCCTCCTTCACGGTCGTGATCTCCTGAGAAGAAAGCCGAGAAAGCACGTTGTAAGCTGAGCTGAAAGTGTCTGAGGATCTGACCACGTATCCTAGGACATCGGCCGTGAACATCTTGATTTGCCCGTCCGGTGAGTAATCGCGAACCGCCATCTTCTTTCCTTTGGGAGGCGCCTCCTGAATCACTAGTCGTGGCCTGGCCTCTTTGAGCGTGTACATGGCCGTTTGTCGCAACCCGTACTCCACCGAGTCTGAAAGGCCGTTCCTGAGTATGTTGGAATTAGACTGGAACAGAAGTGACCAAAAGAATCTGAGCTAGAGACTGCCACTTGTGCGCGATAGGGAACTGAGTCAAGAAGATTTAGAGTCAGAATGTTGGAATTGCAGTGAAGTATGAGTGCCGGACCGTCACATCATAGAACCGGGTCAACGCCATTATCAAAATTTTTTGCCGTGAGGATGCTGCTGGGGCAATGGTTGAGCCGGGAATTGCTATTGAGATTTCAAATTTGAGAAGGGATTTCAATGTCAAGCTCCGAAGTTCACAGCGTTCCGACCCTTTAAAAACCCTTGGTCCTACAGAGCCTGGGATCTCCGAAGTTGAGACTTATTCCGAATTGCCTGCCTTTACAAAACCTTTGAGAGTGGAGGTCATTGCGGCAAGGAGTTCACGGACACAAAAGCCCGCTTTTTTTCTAGAGAGGAACATGGGCGAGAGGGGAGGTAGCTCGAAAGCTTAGAAATTGAGCCGCCATTACGGGCTTTGAGTGCGGAGCCCAGCGGGAGAATAGACCGACCTCCAAAAAGATCATCGATCAGTGTATTTCCCTTCCGCTGTGATGGCAAGGTTTGCTGGTTTGGGGGGTGCGCGCAGGGACTTCCGAACGCTCAGTCTTGACAGTGTTTGCCGGTTCCAGGTTCCAGCTTGAGATTTGCAGGTCCTGCATTTGAAATGCAATGTTCTGGCTTCCATATCAGCATTTGGGATCATGCTGAGTCGTGGGAGGGCGGTTGCTATGTTTGAGTTCCACGGCTCACCGTGCATCAATCCTGGCGCGCTTCCCTTTCCCGTTATTCCAATGGTCTTCTGAGTGTTGAGGTCGTCCGAAGTAATGGCTCAGTCTCCAGGAATCTGAATGAGGGGGGGCCTAAGTCCATTGAAGTAAACAATGTGGTAACCTGGCATTGGAACCCCACTGATCTTCAGGCGTGCAAACCTCTTTGCGCGAGCCCACTAAATTCCAATGAATTGGCGTCAAATTCGCTGGGATCTCATCCGGGGTTTAAGTAAATGGATGCAAGGAGCCCACAAGGAGGTTTAAGTAAATTGAAGCAAGGAGCCCAACAAGCGGGTTGAAACAAGTTGCAACGTGGAGACGATTTTGGGAGTTTTGAGAGATCCTGGAGAAGCTTTTGGGAGCTTTTTAGAAGTCTCGGAGAGGTCTTGGGGAGGTTTTGAGAGGTTTCGGAGATGTTTCGGAGAGGGTTCTATTAGAGAGGCTTCTAGAGGTCTTGGAAAGGTCTTGCGGAGGTTTTGAGAGGTTTTGAGAGGTTTTGGACAGGTTTCGGAGAGGGTTTCCTAGTTATACCTTATTTTGGCCTTGTGTCCCTTCGCACTCATTGATGCTCGTGAACGTGGCTGGAAGCGATTCCCGTTCCCGTCTCTAGCAAACACCGTCAGTCGGGTCGGCAGGTTTGATGAGGAGCATCAACCAAAAAAGCCACAAAGAGGTTTAAGTAAATGGATGCAAGGAGCCCAGAAGGCGGTTTAAGTAAATTGAAGCAAGGATCCTGCGCAAAATGTCGACAAATAGAGAATATTTAAATGGAGGGCCGAGGCCCAGAAAAAGGCTCAGAAGCCCACAACAAAGTTTGGGAAGAGGCCCAAAAGCCCAGAAATGGCCAGAAGCCCACAAAAGGCCCAGGGGATCTTGCCGCTTTCTTCACACGAAAGCCACTCAGTGGTCAAATTCTGAAATACGTCCCTTCTGGCTTCTCTTGCTCTGATTATAATATACCACAGCTCTTCCACCTGTGAGGCCAAACGAATTTATTGTTCTGGCACAATTTTAATGGGTTCTCTGCAAGACCATCTCCTACCACAGCTTGGTTAACAGAGTGTCTCTTACTTTTGCTCAGCGGAGATTTCTTAGTGCAGCTGCTGACTCCTGCTACTTCACGAGCGTGCGGTGCTTGCCTGAGAATCTATGTGGTTCTTGCTTGCACCGGCTTCAAGCTTTCTTGGCGACAAGTATGCCTCCTGAGCGCGCATATCTGAAATGGGTCGCACGGCGGCCTTGCGAACGAGAACAGCAGAATTTGACTGAAATACGTCCCTTCTGGCTTCTCTTGCTCTGATTATAATATACCACAGCTCCTCCATTGGCAATATCCTTATATGTCCCTACACACTTCCAAAACATCCGTTTAACACATCAAATACATATATATATATATGTATATAGATATATGCTTAAAACCCCAATTTACCTTTGAAGGGACCCCTACAGTTTGCATTCGCCAGTAAGCACCACAGTCTTGCCAGGCTCAGCTTAGGCGCGGCACCAGTTGCCTCAGCTGTTCACGCATTCAGCAGAAAGACTAGGAAGCATTCGAACCCGAGACCCTTTGAATAGAAGGGTCATAGGCGTTATATAGAGTTTGGAGTACAGTAGGGAATGGAAGATGGAAGCTACACAGCCTGGGAAGGATTTAAGCCCAAGCAGTATTCTCGTAGGGGTTCTGTTTGTAAGCAAGTTAGAAGCGTATGCTTAAAGGCTTCCAACCCTAAAGCCTTTTCCTTTCTGGAGGCACTAGCTTCAGGCCTTTGCTGTTGAAATCCAAAATCCTAAACACCAAATCCTAAATCTCACCAAATTTTCTAACATTACGTAGGCAAAGGTTCCTGATGTCTTGGTATAATGTATTGTTGCTGAGCCAGAAATCCCGGAAGACGAAAAATCCCGGAAGACTACACTACCTACAGATCAAAGGGAAAAGAACATGGACAGTGAAATAAAAACTGGGATGGTAATAGGGATGTACGGTTTAGAGGCCACACAGGCATATTACCTAACAAGAGTGCTGTCCTTGATCGTAGCTATGGGAGGCTACAGTGGCTATCCTGGATTCATTCTGAAAGGCCTTCCTCCAAAAAGGACTCTCATTCTTTCTATGGTGCTAGGGACTGGGGGTATGGAGGACTACTGCTCAAGAAGGCCGTTCTCATCTGCTTGTAGGCTAAGTTCAGCAAGCTTCAGAAGGATGAAGGACGCTGCCTGGAGGTAGGTAGTGCTATGTAGGTCTTGAGGCTATGTCCAACTCATGGAACAAGTCCTGTTTCTTGGACGTATGCAATGGCGGCCTCCCCGCCATTGTGACGTTCTTCCCGACTCTGCTGTCACTCATTCTGGCGTTGCCTTGCAGTGGGCCCCTGAAATCCCTCACCGCTATCACGCATAAACCTCGAAAAATGCTTTGAAATCTGAAGGACATCCGCATTCCCCACGTCATCCTAACACCTGCACTAGGAACCACATCGCAGAATCTCACTGCGGCCCAACCAAAGAACCTGAAAAAATCAAGGAATCCAGTAGCCATCCTAGTGTCTGCAGATCTGCAGTCATCCTGGTGTTTCACCATGTCTAGGGAGTTGCAAAAATTTCGGGCCAGTTTTGGGAATCCGTCTGATAAGGATTCTTGTGGCCGCCGCCGACACTGAAGTCACAACCCACAACCCGCTGTAGTTTACTGCCAAAGTTGCCCACGATTGATCAGGGGTTTGGGGTTGGGGGTTTAAGGTGTAGGGCCTAGTATGAGGAACACCAACAGAAATAAGACTACTAATTTGCCCAGGCGCCCCTGCAAGCTTCAACGCTAGCCGCCGAAGGCGGCGTGACAGGCGCAGTGCCGCCGAGTACCCTGCCACAGTCTCATATTGAGAAACGCGAATGTCAGTGTTACTCCTAACTGTGATCGACGATACAATGTATATATGTCCCTATTCATAATGACCGAGTATGGCTGTTTAGAACAAGTCAAGCACCTTGAATTGAGGTAGTGCAGGACGGCTTTCTATATCAAACAACATGTGGGGTGAGGTCTGGTGCTGGTCTTAGTTGCCCCGGAAATTCAATGTGCCCTGGGGATCCAAGACGGTAAATAACATCCAGCTGGGGCCTTAGAATCTATGAATAGAAGACCCAAGAGAATTCTCGGGCCGGTTTACAGGCGTAGCACAACCTCCCCATGGCAGGAAGACCAGCAATCCCCTCCCCTTAAAAACGAATCCCCCCACGGCCCTACTAACAAATGCTCCCCATGTTATACACTGGCACCGTACTGGGACTATCTAAATATGTGTAATGTTATCTCCCACCGCCTTTTGCACAGGTACTTCAATGAATGTCAAGTGTTGCGGGCCAAATGAGTTTTTCGGGGCATAAGAAGATTGAGAACAAAGTCTGGAAATTTAAAATTAAGTTACCGTAATGTGGGTATATAGTAAATAATCAGCTTCCTTATCCGCGTAGCTTAGTTTAGGTTCCTGAACAGCAACCCAGAAGTTTACTGTGGTTTAAAACAGGATTGGCTTAAGGTTTGGCCCAAGAAGTCCTATTAAGTACCCACATTTGGGTAACCTAAGAAGCCTCAGGCTTTGAAGCTTTAGGGACTGGGTCTCTAGACTCAAGAGATCGGAATCGCAGAGCTTCCTTCAATACCGATTACTTGCTTGGCCTAGCCCTCACCAATTCCTGTGCGACCCAGCCCGCTGAGAATTGAGACTTTCTCTAGAGGAATTGCTTTGGTGCCTTATTGGTTCATATTGGTAGCCGAGGTCTTAGTTCTAGAAGTCTGTTGCTTCAAAGTTCTTAGGCTTGGATCTCAAAAGAGGCCTATTGCACTGAGAATAGGGACCGACTTTAGTGGAGCAGGTTTGGTACGTCTTGTTTGTCTAAAATGTTGGTGACTTGGGTCTTGTTTCTAGAAGCCTTTCTGCTTGTACGCTTCAAGGTTTGGATCTCTAGTATTAATGATAGTCGTAATACTACTAGTACTAGTAGCAATGAAATAAAATAATAATATGAATAATGATAGTAGCAATAACAATGATACACTCAGGAGCTTCAGCCCTTTAGGGTTTAGGTTGGGTACTGCCCCCACCCTGTAACAGTCTATATTAAGGGCTTTATTAAAAGCTATAGATAACTACACTATAGATATTTTACAAGTGTTACAGAGTGGGGGGGCAGTACCCAAGGTTTGGGGTTGAGGCAATTGTGGCTATACTCAGGAGCTTCAAACCTTCCGGGTTTAGGACATTGTAGCAGGGTAGAAGCTGAAGAAACGAAGATCGTTGAGTCTCTTAAGCTCATGCTCGCGCCCCAGCTCACATTCAAGCTCACTAAGAAGACGGAAAATAATGCATGAAATTAGTGTGTGCATACTACTAAGAGTAATAGCACCGGTAAGACTAGTACCGGTATCCGTGCTAGTACGAGTGCTCGTACCACCACTGAAAACAAAAGGTGTTGCAGTGTTGCAGTACCGTCTAAATCGGATCACTTCTGATTGAACAGTGGGGGCCATGTACTAAAGCAGGGGTCGCCTAATCATATTATGTACGCTATGCATTATACGCAGCATGTAAACACATCTAATCTCATAGAACATGTTCTAGCATGTAATGTAATGTCAACAGTATTAAAGTATTGTAAATATCGGGGTCATTATTTAAGGGAGAGGACTAAGCCGTTTCCACAAATGGAGGTGACCCCAACGAAGACCCCAAATATTATATTCCTTATTATGGCTAGGGCCCCTAGATTTGGAAAACCGTAAACCCTACAAATCCCTGTAATTCCCAAAAAAAATCCCGTTAAAGGCACCTCTAATTTGGGCAAACCCCCATTAATCGTTTCTGGGCAGGCCTTCCTCTTGCAAAGCGCCCGCAAAGGATGGCCTGGTCTTTAGGGTTTTGGGGCTAAGTGTAGTACGAAACCCTCGTTAGTGCACGATGGCAAGTCGAATTGGGACTGCAATAATCACCTGGATCAGCTTGAGCATTTTTCAGTCGTCATGCAATGTGCACGCGCATGTTGCCACTGTCGTTTTCATACTTTCATTGAGACCAACGGCCAAGTATTGCGTCTGATACTCACGGCAATCATAGCCAGGGGTGGTGGGGGTGGGAGGTGCACCAGGAGGAGGTGGTGGTGATGGCGCGGTGGTGGGGGGTGGTTGTCTTGAAATGGTGGGTGTTGGTGTTAGCTTTGGCATCGGTATTGGTACATCATCCTGTCACCTCATATAACCCGAGGGTCTCTTGAGGTATCTCTGCTAGGAGAAACTCCTACACCCAAGAAACCCCTAGACATCCCTGTGACCCTTCAAGGGTCCCCTATGCGACCCCCATAGAAAAACTTCTAGAGTCCCTAAGCCCTAAACCCTAAAACCTAAGCATTAGCCCCCCCCCACCTCCCTTGAGAAGAAATACGCCGGTGTATTTACTATTCGTGGGTAGGGGGGATTAATCATTACGGGAGGGGATTACCCTCTATACAACCCATACCGCCATACTCTACCGTATTCCTAAGTGGTGCAAGAATTCCGCCATTCAACCATACAAGCCGCTAGATTCCCTGCGTTTTTGTCCTGTTTCATTAAACTTCCATTGTGGTTGTACTGTCCCTGAACCCGAAATCCTGATTTCGTTTTCTGTTCCATTACTTACTTCCTTTTTATCACATCCCCTAGGCCCTAACCCAAAAGGAGAGATTGGATCATCCGGGACCTGCTGGCACCTTGTCCCAGGCCCACCCGGCGTAGGACCTTTTTCAGCCCCTCCTTGGGTCGAAGGGAGTTACGGTTGAGGGATCAAATTGGCTTCCTAAACCCTAAACTATATATGGATACATGGGTTTTAGGGATGTAGAGCGGTTCCAGTGATACGTAGGGTTTAGGATTGAGGGCCTTGTACTTAGGATGATTTAGGTTTTGAGGTTTGGGGTTTGAAATCATGACCTAAGGTATGTTAATTGCGCCAGTGGTGGCTTGACACACCAAACTCCTAAGCCCCACTCAAGGGGTCTAGGGTTTAGGGGTGTAGGGCACTAAACCCTAAACCTAAACCCCAAACCCTGAAATCTAAACCCTCAAGCCTAAACCCTGAACCCTAAACCCTGAACCCTAAACCCTAAACCTTAAACCTTAGCCCCTAAAGATGTAGATAAAGCTCCGGGCTGAGGCCGCGCTGATCTGCGTGAAGGATCTCCTGACCAATGTAGGCAGTCGGAGGACCCCCCACCCTGTAATACTGGGGTTTGTATGGGGGTTATATTAGGACTCTATAGGGATAATGGAAACAAAACTGGAAACTACAATTTAGGGCTTGAGGTAGAGGATACGTTGGGAGGATCCCCCGCACTGTAAAAGTGGTATACTAGGAATATAAAAGGACCCTAATAATGCTTGTTATCCCGTATCGTCACTATTACTGGGTGGGGGGTCCTCCTCATGTAGGACATTACGCAGCACTAGTGCCATCTGGAATAGAAGCTTTAAGGAAAATGAAATCGAAAAGTATACTGGGGTGATATAGGGAATTCGGATTGAGTTTAGGGGCTAGGTAGGTATTTTACGCGCCGTTAGTGTTCTCCATCTTCAACAGCGAAGTGATGACTATAGTCAACTTTAGATCATGTGCTGACTGTGACTTGAGGCTTACTGGTGCTAGAGGGAGAGTGGGGAAGTAGATCCCTATTATAGTCCCCCTATATACCCTTATAATAATGGTGACTATTTTCACTCCCCAGTCCCCCTTAAGCACCACTAGAGGGGTGCTGATCGGCTGGGTACGTCGCCCAGGGTTTGGGGCTTGGGGATTCGGATTGTGTAAGCAGCAGCGGAGTACGTCTCGCCCACGAGTGAGCATGACGTTGCCAGCAGAAACGAATTGAAAGGCACAGTGCCGCAGTCACACCGGGCGAGTCCAGCCCCCGAAATGAGCACAGGCACCAAAACTGAAAAATGACCCAAAACTTGAGCAAACCCGGCGTAAGCATTAGCTATCATTACATAAAGTTGTTTTAACAACAGTGGCAAGGCCAACGGCAAAGAAAAGCTGGGGGCTTGAGCAGGAGCTATACATACTAATCAAAGCCCAGAACTGAATATTGCTTGCAGCACACATGCTGTCTGGTTATTCCATGTTTCAGAGCCCCGTGGCTGGTATTACAAACTGGTGCCGGTCTTGTTTACTGTTTACAAATTTTCTGGAAACCTTCAGAAGGTCGCTAATGGCTATGCAACTTGCACTGTGTCTTCGTAGAGGGCCTCCGACACTCCAATGTCTCAGGATTTGACATGTATAGGGTTCGTACTCAGGCGTTTTTTAGGCCATGGAAGCCGAGCATCTCTCTCCACATAAGCGGCGAGCGTTGCCTGTGCCAGGCATGTCATGTCAAAGCAGATAATGCATGGGCATTTGGAAGCTGGTGAGAAAACGAGGAGAGATATTGCTCTTACGGAGAGAATTTTCCGAACTTTTGATTTGAACTGCCTCCATTTTGACCGCTATCTACCCTATCCTGTCCGCACGCAACTTGGAAAGACGGCGTAAGGATGGTGAAGTCGAGATACATGAGTGCAACACAGTAGATCAGCGACACATCTCCGAGTCACACGTGTATGTATTCATGCCCGCGAAGGCACAGAGAGCGCAACGTCTAGTATGCCAAGAAGTCAGCAACGCATTCACAGAAAGAGACATGGATGCGGTTCAAAATTCTAGCATCGATGCTCCAGCATTAGGGTTTCCTAGCGCCCGCCCGTGCGCCGTCCTGCGCGTGGGCATTTATACGCATTCGACATAATTAGTGTATACATACATACATACATACATACCTACCTACATACCTACATACCTACATACCTACATACCTACATACCTACATACCTACATACCTACATACCTACATACCTACATACATACATACCTACATACCTACATAC